>VXAU01006175.1:552204-612842 GCA_013399695.1 Formicarius rufipectus | reverse complement strand
AAAAAAAAAAAAAGCCAACCAACCAAAAAACCCAAACCAACCAAACAAAAACAAACTAAAACAAACACTCAAAACCCAACCTGACAATTGTGAGGCCTGACCTGGAGCCCACTGTACTCAAGGCAGGAGCCTTGCCCAAATACAGACCAGAGGATTTCTAAAGAATTCATTGCACCTGAGGTTCCTCTGATTTTTGTGCAGTATGATCATTTCTGTTCTACCACTGGGAAAACTAAGGCAAACTGCAGTGAAATAACTTGGCCAAGCAGTACCACATAAATGAGTCACCAGGTGAACAAAGGGTCCCCAAATCCCTGCTCCCTAATCACAGGTAAAAGTAACCACTTTGCATGGTTCCTTCCTCCCATCCCAAGAAATAACAGCATTTAACATCAGTTCCTAGGAGGACACAGTATCAATCATTGTGTGGGAGATGTTGCTTTTCTGAGTCAGACCTTGCAAATCATAAAAGCAGTTTTCACTGACAGCTGTGAAATAATCAGGCATCAATATTTATCTGCAGGAAGATAATAAATATTAAATTTATAGGGGAATAAATAACATCTTTACAAACACACTCATCACAATCCTACTTTTCCAAAATTATGTTAGTACAATATTCTTACATCAACTGTACAGACACTGGAAGACAAGCCATGGCAAGGTTACTGCACAGTTTGCAGTTCTGTAAGAGACGTTAAACTACATAGTAATTTTAAATTCGAGAAAGTTATAAATGTAGACATACTGATGAAGACAGAAGTGTGGTAAAATTTTAAATAGATTTCATTTTTACATTAATGCACCTCAAGTGAAATCTGGTAAAAATTTAGGATGAGTAAGCAAAGCAATTCTAAACATTAAAATGTAAACATCCTGCAGTGATGCTCTTGACACTACAGAGCATTCTCCACAAATGGCATACAAAATATTTCATGTAACACATCCATACTTCAATGGCTTCAAACATCTAATACATGTGATACACACTGTTATTTTCCCTGCAGCTTCCTTTCCCCTTGATGATTTGCAGGGTAACAGTTAATTGTTATGAACAAATAAAAAAACCCTATAAACCAAACATGTCTTTTGACACAGATATTATTTCATGGCTTCCTCTAGAGTTATTCATGATGCACACCAATATGATGAAAGTCAGGGCTGAATATTCAACATGATGGAGTTCAAATACCTGCACATTTACACCCCAAACTAGCAAACAAACATTTGGATGTCTATGATGGCAATTTCCTTCAAACTCTGCTCATTTATTTTATTTCATTTCCTTCAAGACACACTGAAATTTTAACTGTAGAACTACATCAGAACATATCCACCTCTGAGGTTTTTTATACTCTGGAGAACCCAATCAAGTTTTTTCTATAGGTTTTGAAAGCCACTCTGATTTTTGATAGGTTGAATACTTGTACTAAATACTAAAAAAAAAAAAAAGTTTCAGTTCTCTTTTCTTCATCAGTTTCTGTAGTCTCAATTCCTTTTTCCTTATTAATGCTATTTATAAAATTTATTGTGAAAATGAGTTAACAAAATAATTTCCACCCTTCATTTATAAACTGTGACCTCTTTGAGCAAATTATTTATACTGCTTTGCACTGCAGATGTTTTTACTCTAATACAATGTTACCAGTTTTATAACAAACTATAGCTAGGAGCAGGTAGGAGTCAACAATGGAAGGCAGGCACACTGGAATTGTGAAATACTTCCACACCTACTTCATGATGGTGCTAATATGACCTCTAAACAACTTAAAATTAGTGTAGCTAGAAACAGTTAATTCACTGAAATTGTTCCCTACTTGTACCAGTGGGGGGAAAAAAAACAACAAACCAACCAGGATGACCTTTTGTTTTAAAACAGCAGGAAATAAGATAGAGTACAAAACTGCAATGTGATGTAAAAAATGACTATGTTGACATCGGCAAGCAATAGGAAAAAATTCCCCAGTCTTCTAAAGTTGCAAAACAAGAGGCTTCAAAAGCCTTAACTTGTATGTTGTTCTGGCAGTAGAAAGCAGCACAGTCATAAACTAGATCTATGCATAGAAATCATGAAGAAATACAAACTATCACAAGGTTTAATATTTGATCCTGCCAGATGCTGAACTCTCTGGCCCTGACCCAGCAAACCATTTAAGCATGTGGTTAGAAGTCAGCATGCACGTTGCCCCATTGAAGCAAAGGAGGCTATTCAAAGTTTGAGCACAGTTAAGTGCTTTGAACGATTGGGTCATTAAAGTACCAACCACTTACTGCCAGAGTGTAAGACTAAATTACTGCTATGAACAGGTTGTTGTATAGCTGTCCATTAGGAGGCTTACAGACTGCTCTTTGAAGCGTGCTTTGAAGTGTTTCTTCACCACTGGATAAGAAAAAGAAACATAAAATGTGGGTCGGTCTGGGCAGGAATTTCCTATATTCCCATCAATTTACCTTCATGTGCAAAACCAAACAATATTGATGCCCCGGTCTAAGCATCACTTAGGGGAACAGAAACCACTAGCAATGACGATGGCAATTCTGTATTGCCACTCCTCTCCCACCACACATCCACGCTCCATTAGAGCCAACTTCCTCCTGTGGGCAGGGCTAGCATTAACTCATAACTCAGTAAGAAGAGGGAAAAGTCATGCCAATAGAACATGTCACATTTAACGTTACTTGAAGTTTCAAAAATGTTGGTTGGTGCTGAGTAATCTTGCTGACTGGCAAAACTGGTGTTGTCAAAAAGATGACTTGTGCCCTCTTAGTAGTAAGCGGAACTTGCAATTTTATCTCAAAGCCAGGAACAAGACCAGTTATAAAAGTGCATTTGTAGCCTTTTGTTGTGACAGTTGTGATGCTGTATGTTCACTCAAACATGCACCCTGGAGGAAACCAGAGCAGGTTTGTAGTGCTAGTGAACACAGGAGAAATTAAATCCTCACCTCAGCCCTGGAAATAAAATCTCTTTCCTTACCTTTGGCTTCTTCTTCAAAGGTGATGCAACAATTGTGAGAAAAATAGGAATAGACATAACTTTAATTATGGATTTCTCTAGCTAACAATATACACCTACTCTATTCAGATCTTAACATATGATGCCATTGTCACTGGATTGGGCTTTTGGTGGTTGCTGGGGGTGTTGTGCTCAGGGAAATCTCAGTTTTTTGCCTTTGCCAAAGAATACTTTCAGTGTAGTTCTTACAACTTAGAGGGAAAACATCTACATACAGAAAAAAAATCCTATTACTACCTTCTTTCTCATTTTTCTCTCACCCTTATCCTGCCACCCTGCCTCTTGATTTCCTCACATTACTGTACCATCTTCATTCAAACACAGTGCCATGGCCCTGTGAGGGATTAATTTACTTTGTGTTCACAGGAGAATCTTATTTTGTTGTTCAAGACTGGTGCTCAGGTGCCACAGTTCTTTTGCTTAGAAACACTAATCATGGCAACAATTTTACACACACACTGCTATGCCAATATTCCTTACACTTCCTTAGACACAGTTAGGCCTGTGTGCTGAAACATTAGAAATGTTCCTGTGAGGGAGCAGAAACATCTCTCTTGCCATAGGGCTTTCTAAAAATGGTAAAATCGTGGATAGCAGAAGAAGCATTTGATCAGAGTTATGTAAAGTTCCTGTTTATCAAATACTCAGACCCTGGCACAATGCCTTGCTCCTGAAATTGTTAAACACCTCATCACTTCAGGGCTGAATTACTTCCTTTGCAGCCTGCCAGATAAAAAAGCATGGATTGTTATTCTCGTATCTCTTAGCTCTGATTTAACCTTGTCCAAACCCCCCAAACCACTGCGCCCCTACAGAGTCACTCAAGATCAGTCCAACTACTGCAACATCAGGTTCTGTCAGAGGGAAGTCAAGCAATGTCAAACTGAATTTGAATCCTGTGCTCAAAATAAGCAGAAAATACGAGAAGAACTTACTTCTTTAAGGGTATCTGATGGAAACTACTTATGTGATGCAAGGATGGGTTCACGTTTGGGTTGGATATTAAGAATTTATTTTTTATCTGATCCAAGTGCATACTTCAGTCTGTAGAAGAAAAGTGTTCTTGAAGATGTGAGAGTATCTTGGGCTACAACTCAAATTGCTCTGTTTGGCTATGGTTTGTCTCCATGGTTTACAAAACTCAATAGAACAAAAATAGACACAATTGAAAATACATGAGGAGGAAGTTAAAGGTTTGACCCGCACATATGTCAACTAAAAGCTGACTTTCAAGTGATGGCGATACAGGAGAGATGGGAGAACCTGATGCAAAGCAGACCTGAGTAGATTGGTAAAATACCAGCTGACATTCCCCTGGTGACATATGGTATTTGAGAATATTTTCAATCCATAAACTTAAAAAAGATGCACAAATCCAGAGCCTCATTTCCCCAATAAAGTAAAGAATATTAAATGACTTGCCAGAGAAAACGAAGCAGGTTAATGGTGAAACTATTGATCCAACTCTTTCCTTGACTCTGTCCCCTGGATTATAGAGGTGTTTCTAAGACTTGCCCTTTGGATCATTCTTTGGTTGGAACCTCTGCTCCTTCTAATGTATTTCACCTTGCAAACTGACACAAAGTTACATGCACAGATTGACATAAGCGTTATTAAGATCAAAACTTACACAACTCTCTGTTTTGCACTGTGCATAAGCCATATGGATTAGCAACCTTATGCTAGTATTAAAAAAACCCACATTATTGCATACTAAACACATTTAACATACTAAAATTGGATTACCAGTGAATTTTGTCAAAAATAAATCCCCAATGATATATAGGAAACTTCCAACTCTAGCATCCTTGGGGTAGTATTTCATAAGCAAAGACAGCAGGAGGAAGGTGGGCTGCAACCCAAACTCTATGAGGCCCATGGTAATGCTGTTATTGATGACATTGGTCTAGGCTTTCAACTTTTGAATAGCCTTGAAGGAGAGAGGCAAACAGAAGAGCAGAGTGAGACAGGCCCATGTGGGGTTGACCCAGTCTCAACAGTTCAGTTAGGCACAGGATAACCACACATAATGACGGAAAACCTCTGCCAACTTGAAACTTGGGGGCAATTTTTGAAAAAGCAGAACTCCTCTATCTTAGATTGTACATGTGAACTGAGCAGAGAGATAATAGCACTTGCTGTTGCCTTGAAAACTGTGGAGTTTGGAGGGGAAAGCTCTGCAACACCACAAAGGCATAATCAACCAGCTTAGAGGTAAAACCACTTTCATCTCTTCTTCAGTTCACATCACTAAAGCAAAGAGCAAGTGTCGACCCTTAATTAGGCAGATACCAAAAAGCTAAACGGAGGAATGAATCCTCATTTTGAAATGACCTGCAGGTCAGGTTTCAAACTGAACCACTTTAACATTTAAAAGAAGAGTTCATCATACAGATGGACCGAGTCACCTCTTCACCTCAATCAAAACTGGCATCAAGTAAGCATTGCTTGCATGTGATCCTTGGGCTGAGAGAGCCTGGAGGGCTCTCTCTTCATCTTTCGCTCACCTTCATCAGTCAGGAGAAAAGAGGACAGATCTAAATACTGCCCATGAATGCCATTCACTTTGCCTGTATTTTTATTTTGGAAACACTGAGCAGTAAGTAATGAAAATCTGTCCTAAACTAAAGCTAGTCAAATATTCTTCTTAATGGCCTAGATCTCGTATCTCAGAATTGAAAGCTCTCAGGCTGAAATGTTCTTCCATCTAACTGACACTTCAAATTATTTTAAGGACTGTCATTTTATATTTCAACTCCTTCAGCCAATTGCAGTTGTTCTAAACTTCAACTTTGCCATTCAATTATCACATGAGCCACATAAAACTCTTCCAGTTTCTTGCTCTGAAGGGATTTGCACATTTGCAATTCTGCTTCCCAGTGCACTCGTGTCTGAGTCTTTGAAACCCTCCCTGTCAGTAAAACTGAATTATTTGATTGTTCCCAGAAAATGAACACAAAGGGGACAAAAAAAGATCAAGCTGAGTTTATTTGAGATTTGGATGAACATCCATGGACCACTCTTGGCATTATATGCCCAGTTCTTTTTAACACTGTGGTGATACAGCATCTAGGACAGTGTGGTGCCTCAGTCAACCAGGTTCACTCAGCATCTTCCTCCAGGATGGGATCACAGACAGGTTGTATATCCCAAGTGTGTTGCACCCACTCACTTAGTGTAAACTCAAACTCTGCTTAGCTTCTGGAGAGTAAAGAATTAAAGCAGAAAGTTGCTCAAAGCATTACAATGTGCAATTTCAATGCAAGGCATGATGGAAGTGGCTGCGTTGGGAGGATATTACTTCATTATAAACCATAATCAGATGCCCAAAGATTTCTATCATCTCCAGAGACAATTCCATTAAGCTCTACAAGAGGTTTTCCAGTGGAAGAAAAAAAGTCTCCTGTCCCTTCAGGCTTGAGAAAGTTGTATGGCTTTTTATAACAGTTTCTAATGAAATCCCATATTACTGCTTTCCCCTGGGAGACTTCAGAAGTCATGTAAACTTCACAGAGCCCACATGATCAGAAACTTCAACCAAAAGACCACTAAGGAAATAAACTGCAGTTCTCCAATTAGCATCTGACATTCTCTACTGTTTTTTGGTGTGGTGAATTTCTCTTTCTTCTAAACCATGCTGATAAATTTAATGATTTACTAAAGCCGGCATTATTTAATGTTTTAAGGCACAGTGAAATCAAACACTTCACTGTGGGATTTGCTTTCTGCATAATATTTGGGGGGAATATGAAACAAATCCAGCAGTTTCAAATATGTTAAAGGGGCTAATATGTACATGAATATTTCCTTATTGTGTATTCACAGCTATTGCCAAACACAACAGCAGAGGTGGGGCATTAGCATATGAAATGGGAAGTGGTCAGATTTTCAAAGTGAGCTGCTGGGTGCCGAACGCTTCTGAAAATCTGGCCCCTGACTCTTTGGTGCTGTTCCAGAAAGAAATATCTCTATGCTGGCAGTTGTCCAGCCAGCTTTGGAAATCACTTTGCATAGTTATTTCAGTAAAGCATAAAAGCCAATCCCTAGCTTTCTCTGCCTGATTAAGCACTGTCACCAATCACTATGCAGCCCTAAGGTACGCATGAAATATTCCTAGATAAATCCTCCATCTCCAGAGAAATGTGTTTCCTGTACAACTGTAAATCCGAGTCCTGTGTTGAAAGTAATCCAGTCTGGCAGTGCTGTGGCCCTAGAAAAGTTTCCTTGGAAACGACAAACTTATTCAATGGCCAAGTCATCCAATCTTTTCATGCCACTATATTATGTTAAAAACACCTGGTTTATTTATACAATGACTTACAGATTAGGGTCCTAGAAATAATAATACATAAACTTTATAGCAAAAAATATACATATTATAATTCATCCTTCTATGGTATATAGAAATTATGTATATTTATGTGTGGACATATCTATAAATATATGGGTTGTACTTACGTTTAGGGCACTTGTGTATGGACATGTGTATCTACATACACACGGAATACATTTATATATCTTTCTAGGTGCCATGTGTGTTTACATAAAGACACATAAATACACACCCAGGAGCATATTTACACTCTGTGAGTAGACGTGTACTTCGCAGAATCTGCCCACCAACAGCTGGAGTCCTTCACGGGCTGTAAGCAGCCAAGGGGTCAGTGAGCACCCCCGTTGTGTCCATGGAAAGAGAACTGATGTCATCGCTGAGGGCACAGCACTGGCTTGATGCATCTCCCTCTGTGAAGAACTAAATTTGCTGGGCAGTGGCACCCTGCCACGCAGGGCTTGCTGCAGGGGCCAATCTCGTTCCAGTTGTCACACGTTTTGACACATCCTGGGCCACAGGTATCATAAACTGCACCGTGTTTGCACTGGGTAGCTGAAAGGCAGTGAAAAGGAACACAAATGTCACACAGAGCCCCACAAGGAAAGTTACTTATCTGTTTGCTTGGTTTCCACTGCAAACATCAAAAAGCACGTTTTGCCGTGAGGATTTTGTAGAGAAGAAAATTACCTGTAAGAAGGTTCCACCATATTACAGCACAGACATAAAGGTAGCAAAATTCCTAACCAAAAAGCTGGACAGTCCACAACAGCCTTTTCCTTTTTGAGAATTTTAACACAGTTGACAGTATATAAAGCTTTGGCATGTTTCTATCTATAAGCAGATCTGTGCTTTATATTGAAGGATTAGCATTGTTTATTTAGCTATTACAATGCCTTTTATGAAATGTTCGGAGACATTTACAAGAACAGACAGTTATTATCAGTTCTACTCCTACTGAAAGAAGGAGACAGTCATTCACCATGCTACACTTTCTGATCCTAATATTACACTTTCTATACTGCACATTGCAGCAAACCAGATCAATTCTGTTAATTCAGCATCACCATTTCTGAAACAAACAAACAAAAAAATTCAAAATCAATTATGCTTTGGGCTATTTTACCAAGGGATCACTGAGAATGAGGATTCTTGTGCTTAATGATTCCAGTATCCGTTCATTAATTTATGTAGCTGACAGTTCAATGCATTTTCAACATAAAAGACCACTGAAGGCTCAGCTAAAAGCACTATAACCCCTCCAGATCAATATCTAAACTCTCAACATTTTATATCCTGCCTTTTTAGTATGGAGAATAATACATGGTTCAATAGCAAATAAAAGTCTGTTATGCTTTTTAACTGCTGTGCTGATGGCAAAAACAAGTACTGATAAAATAGTTTATAGATGGTAAGGGACTCTCAAGGATTCAGATTCATCTCTTGTTATTTTCAGAGAGGTGATTGAATTATGAAGGTTTCTTCAACTTTTTGGGAGTATGAAGGTCGAGATTTTTTAAAGAACTGTTCTGTTACAGACAGAGAATGATGTTTTTTTGTGAGGATTGGCCTACAGTGTCATTAGAGCACTGCTATTATTCATAAAGAGAAAACAGACAAATAAATGGATTAAATATGTATGAATGTATCAAAGAAGATGGAAGTCTTATTGCTACGGCATCATAAATTTAAGAGGTTCATATTTGCCAGTTACAAAGTGATCTTCAACAACAGCATCAGCTTCTTGCAAGTTTTACTTCTTGTGCATTTTATGGAATTAATGCACATCTGAAAAGCAGCCCTGAAGAAGAAATTGCAGCAAGAATGTACACAGGACAGAGATATTAACAAGCAAACACAAAATTGGAAAAAGCGCATAGTACAGAAGAAAATTACCGCAGATTTAAGAAAATCAAGAGCTAAATATTAGCTAGATATTAGATATCAGTGTGGGGAAAAAGGCTTTCTATCTTTAAACTGTAAGAAAGCAACAAAGCAATGTATCTAAAAGCTCTGTGAGACATCTTTAATTAAACTGTTTTAGAAGAGGTTGGAAGAAATCATCTTTCTGCAATGTTCAGGTTGGCTTATTCAGCTTGAGGACAGAGATCTTTGGAGAACCTTTTTTCAGGTTTACATTTCTGTCTTGCTCTGCATGGTAACTTTCATGCACACTAAAGAAGGCACAAACAGAAGGAATAAATAAAAGGAAACTTAAATGAAGCAGAAAATTAAGAAGGTGGGAAAAACATGCAAGCAGTATTGAGCATAGAGTAGACTGTCAGACTCACAAGAAACTCTGTGCTTACGTAGCATTTTAAGAATAGAGATTGAATGCCTGTAAGAGGGGAAATGAAAACGTGCAGAGCTCCCAGGGGCTTTGGAAACAATGCAGTAACTGTCTAGGAAAGCAGACCAAGACATTCAAAGATGGTTAGTGATTGTCCACACACAACATGAATTATCTTAAGGTGGCTGTTTACTAGAAGCTTTTCTGCCTTCTGTCTGAAAATGAGCCTCCCTTCAAAGGATCTCTACAGGACCAACCAAAAACAAACAGTAAACTCCAGGACATGTGGTTCCCATATAGAAAGGTCTACGAGCTTCAGTTGCACAGGTTTCATCCCACAAATCTTTACTGCAGTAATAGCCAGCCTGTCATTCCACCTGAGCTCTGCTTGGTTTGAGCAAAGTTGGCCAAGGGCTCTTTTCCAGTTCCTCATCTCTGTCCCAGGACAAATGAGAACATATTACAGCCTGCCCTCAGCAGCTGTGGCATCTGTAAATACTCCCCAGCTCTGCTCTAACACACATGGATGTGGTATGTCAAAACACCTCCTTTTCCTTCAGATGATGCCATGTAGAAGATATGATGACTTATTTTCTGCTGTAGGCAGCCTATAATGGCATTATTAACATGCTGTCAAGGGAAAAATCAGAGAAGTACAATAACTGCTGTTTAAGTTCCCTGGATGGCTTTTATTATTGAGTGATTCAGTTGCTAACATGTGGTGTGATTGATCCAGAACATTCCACTTCATCAACAGTTTAAAAAATAAAGACATTCTGCAGTAGCCTTCCCAGGGACTGCTGAAATGATTCAGTACCATGCAAACATGCAAAACAGAAGTGATGCCTTTGCACCCGTCTTTTAAGGCAAATTCCTCTCTTAAAGAACTGAGTTCTGTTACTAATAACTTCCTCAGAACACCAGCAAAAAAAAAAGAAAAAAAAATCAAAAACCCAACCCAAAGTACAAAAGCTACTAATAATACTGTATTTTGCAACATTACCAGTCCCAACAGGATTTTTCCACTTCTCTTCTAGAACATGTGTTTGGCATGACGGATGTGAGCTTCCTCAGACCACTTTCTGAGCTGGTGGGGGAAGAGCCAGCTCCAGTCCAGAAGACATACAGTCACATAAATACAGCACTGTGCCTGAACTAATAAACCCTGCCTAATAAGGCTGGAGTGTGCAGACTGGACCTGGTTTGTTCCAGCCACTCTGGCAGTTTCACAGAGATTTGTATCTGTCTGTGTCATAATTATATAGGAAGAAACCTTATTCCCCAACACAAAAGCCAAAATATGTAACATAAAATTGCAGATGGATTCCCTGAGTGGATGATATCTGGTAAATCTGATTCCACAGAAAATGCTCAACTACTGTTTGAGCATCAATTATTCTTTCTGCTTCTTCTGTTGGTCCTACACAGTTTGGACTTTGGGAGGCTATTGTAGGACTTTCAAAGGGAATGTCAGTCATAGTGCTTCCAATTCATACAGCCCTTTCTAACATAGTAAAAGGCAATAGATCTGGCCACTAACCTTCTAATAATACACTTAAGTTAATATTTTCAACTTTGAGTTTTTAGTAAGCTTCCACCAAAAAGCCAGAATAGCCGCTCAATACATATACACAGAATAAAAATAAAAGAAAAAAATAAAATTAAAAAAAAAATAAAGGGAAGAAGGGAAGAAGAGTGACTTTGTACAGCAGAGAAGGGATTCCAAAGAGAAGAGTCCAAATCAGATATACACTCATCTTTCTCCACTTCAGCTGATCACAGAAGAAAAAAAAGAAAATCATTCCGTTTTTATGAAGCTGTTGTAGCATGTAAGCACGTCAGTGCACTTAGCACTACATTACAGACCTTATTTGATTTTTCTTCTTGCACTGGAAGTCATGCCAATGGCAGGGAGCTATTGTCATGTACCACCCTTGAGTCTTAAAAAAAAAAATCTTTTTTTCTTTCTCCCTTCCTTTTCAAATCTCTTCCTTCTTTCTTTTCCCTCTTGCACATATCCCTTTCTCTTATTTCTTCCTTCCCTCATGCTGGCTCTCCTGGTTTTTAATTTCTCCTTCACAAATCACAGTTCTTCCTGTGCCCATCCTAACAGGTCTTACTCCCCTCTACTTCCCATGGAAAGCCATATCCTTTTCCTAACCCTCTCAGTCACCACGTGGGTCTCACCAACTCTTTCCTACTCTCATGATTGTCCTTACTCATTAGCTTCTCTCTTCATTCCTCCAGTGACCTGAGGGCTGATATTCCCCTTGTAGGCCAGCAAACCTTGAGCAGCAGTATTTTGTGGAAGAATGTAGAGGAGGATATGTTGTCACAGTGGGGAAGAGAGAAGAGCAGGGAACAGGCCATGTAATTGAGCCTCCTGAGCATCCTGTCTGGCTGGCCCTGCAGACAACACGAGTTTGCTGATGACTACAAATATAAGCAAAGCGTACAGCAGGCAGGGGAGAGAAACTGGCAGGCACACAAGACCTGGTTTCAAAACACATAAAAGTATAATTAAACCTGACTTTATTAATAAGTGTACATCATTTTCATGAGAACAAAACTCCTGTGAGTATCCCAGCAGCCATGAAATGTCAAGCAGGAAATGAAAGTCACAGAACACTGAAGTTTTATTATGTGTATATTGTTTCTTACCCAGCAACTTTCATCTGTAATTGGGACACAATAATTAGAGCTACTCGTTTGGGAGAGAAAAAAGTAAGTTAAAGATTAAAATCTTGATGCTGCCCACTGGTACCATACAGAGTGCAGGGGATGCACTTTAATTTAATGCTTGCCATATGATTTAAGGTAGAAGATGGTGCTAGTTCTTTGACATTGGATACTTAAGTAAGTATTTTGAGGCCATATTTAACTTATCTATATTTTCTGCCTAACAAGACTTTTCCTTTTCTTTAAAACTCTGCACTGAGATTAAAAAACTTGTGTGGATTTAAACACTTCTTTCATTAGCTTTAGTGGAAACTGTGTGTTCAAATTCCTTCATAATGTTGTCTCAAGGACTGTTTTTGCCTCAGAAACTTTTCTTGTCTTTGGTAAGATGCCAGAAAAAAATTGTGAAATGAAGCCTCAATTAGTTAAATCGTGATATGTCAACACTTGTATAAACTCCTTAGGGCAAGGACTGGAGATTTTATTCTCTTTCCAGCATCTGCCACAGTGAAGTCTCAGTTTGAAATGCTTTGGGAAAAAAAAAAGTCACAATGCTTGTTTCAGGTTCTGCCTGGATCCGCTACCAGATCAGTAGATTAAAACTATATACATTATTAGTGCTGTCTGAGACCACATCCTTAACCAGGGTTCTCACTTAGTGACAACCTGTCTGGATTGTTCTATGCTTTGGATGAAAAAAAATGAGCCTTTTGGGAACAGTCAATCAAATGTAATTTGCTCTGTCACTTGCCCATCCCTGCTAAAATGCCTTCAACAGAAAAGGAATTTGAAGCTGGGAGAGTAGACCCTGAGCCACACAGTCACCAAAATGGACCACAGAGTAATAGCTCTTTGACCAGCAATCAGTATCTTCTTCTAATTCTTTTGTTTGTTGTTGTTTTTTTTCCAACTACTGTCAATTGCTTTACATAAATCTGAATACATTTCCAGGCAAACTGATGCCATTACAGAAGGTCCTAGATTAATGAGACCATCATCAGGGGAAATATTCATCTGCAATACTGCACTTTACTTCAAGTGCCCATAACCACAGGCCACCACTTCTCACAGAAACAATCACTCACAATTACTTGCAATTAATGCAGTCACATGGGGGGTCTGGACCAAGTACCAAAATTAATGCAGCTTTGCATTTTAATATTCCCATTAAACACATCCTTCTCTTGTTGAACCTCCCGCAATCAATTTCTGGAAATACAATTATGTTTTGAGAAGAGGTCAAAGGAGTCCAAGCATTATCTGTAATCAACAGTTTCGACATCTTGAAGAAAAACTTCCAAGCTGGTGCAATTCCAGTCCTTTCTAGATGGCTCATTTTTGATCCTCCTCCAGCAGTAGAAGGATAGGAGTCCCCTAGCCCATGCAGTGGCCCATAGAGAAGCAGTCCCTTACCTGCACAGTTCTGCTGGGGCACCCAGTGGACCTTCAGCCCTTCCCTCTGGCAGGCTCGGGCGTACGCCAGGAACGACTCACAGTAGCAGTTTTTATGGAGGGGACACTCGCACATGTCTGTCACACAGGACCTGCAGAACAGAGCCCCGAGACAAGTGAGCAAGGAATGCTTTGGCAGATCTCTCTCTCAAGGTTTGGAGCTGTTTACTTTCCAGCCACATGGCCCTTCAGTGCCGCAGCGACTTGTGCTAAATGGCAAGAAAGTTAAAAGCATCCCTGCTGTTATATCCCAAGGGCTCACCTCTTTTTTTTTTTTGATGTGCTACTCTGATTCAGAGAAGTGTCAAGAGCAGCAGGGAACCACATAGAACCAAAAAACACCAGGCAGAGAGGATGAAGACCACAATGGGAGCAGGTAAACACCATTTTTGTAATGATTTTGTGCCAACATAAGATAAAAACTTCTTTTTTATTCCCTTGAAAGTAATAATTTTTTTACCAACAATAATAGTCACAGCGTTAAGTGCATGCCTTCTGTAGGTGATGAGCACATGCCCCTCCATGCAAGGATGATCCCTTCTCTCTGGGTTACCTCCAGACTTTGAAGGCCCCAAAAGAGCTATATGCCTGTTTCCTCATCAGCATCACTACTAACTGCCAGCCTTCAAGAGACTCCAAAGGAGCAGGGGTGACACAGCATAACTAACAGAGCAGTTTCACTCCAGGAAATCCCCCAGGCACTTGGTATTACCTCCCACCCTCTTCTCCCATTTCATTCTTATGTGAAAACACCACAAAACATCACAGGGAGCAAAGCTGCTAGCATGGCCCCATGTGAAACTGCTACAATGGATGTCACCACTGTATTTCAAGTTAGCTCATCCAGAACACATGCCCATTTGGCACAGACCTAAAGTACAACTGGCAAGAGCCAGTTAATTTGCAGTCAGTGGTTTCTGCATACCCAAAATGCTCAGATGCTTCTGCAGATGCAGCAATGCAAATTCGGAAATGCTGAGTATGCACTGCTCCAAGCAGGATCATCAAAAGGCAGGGACAAGGTACAGGGGAGACATACTCTGAAAATCATGCCCTCAGTTCATCTGCTTTCCACTCAGGGTGCTCTGTGTATGAACCTTGGGTGTCAGTGAGCAAGTTCACCTGCTCCATTCATGTTCAGGGACTTTTCAATTCCTGAAAGGACAAGACATTTGCAAGAGGCACAAACCCTCCAGAAAGACCAAGGGCTGAAGTAAAAAATGAACCCTTCATGTTAATTTTCTCTCACTGTGGACCATAATTTTAATTGTGTATTGGAGAAGGATGGATGCAGGCTTAATTTCCCAGAAACTTTCTCCTGTTTCTGCATACCCAACAGTGCCCCTTAAAGAGGAGTATTTCCCCTTGCTAAAGTCACTGGCTAATTCTGTGACCAGTCATGTGGTTAAAACCCGACACTTCTGCTTGACATTTTCATGTGCTTCTAATAATTTTACTCTCTGTGGACCCCCAACATTAAATTACCTCAAAATTCCCTGAGACAGGTAAGTAACATAAGTGCTAAAGTGAAAAGGTTACCTGTCCTGCATTTACTGATACTTATGTGCTGTGAATAAACAGAATTGCTTTGGATCAAACACATAACAAGCTCGCATTTACAGACCAGTTGTTTTCATTTGAAATAACTTTACTTTCAAGGGACAACGTGATTTTATTTCACTTTAGTTCTGTGGTAGGTCCCTTTACATCTTTTCCAGGAACAGATATTGGTGTGTGCCTCTCACAGCTGATAGGCTGCAATGAACAGATCAGCACAACATCCTTGGCATGGTTTGACCCTGTTAGCCGATAAAAGGCCTTGTTTAAGCACCAAGGGTCACTTTTTTATATGACACACTAACTTTGCACTGTTTCCCTTGGCCACAACACCTCTTTGTGGCCTCCCTGCAGCAGGCACTCCAAGCAATTCAGGAGGTGCATGTCTCATTTTACACTGAAGTAGATGCCTGTTTGCTACTGCAGCAAATTATTACCACAAAGTTCATTATCAATATACCCTTTTATCCTATTTTTGGTTCTGTGTCACCCTCCTTTATCAATAACATTTTACTGCCCTCCACTCAGATTTAGTTATTAGTGATGCCCATGGTCTTTATAGAGATGCTTCCCAGTGTCAGGTTGGCTACATATTCACCAACTTCCTGCCTCAGAAATCATAAGACCCTAAACCTGAAGCACTTCCTCTGCTTTTTAGAGCATAAAAACATTTTCTCCCATTACGCAGAGAGTGATGTTGCCTCTTGCAGCCTACAGGTGCATGCAGCAGGTCAGGAAATCCTCAGGTTCCCCATGAATCACTCAATCTTTTTAAGTGTTGGCATGTTTGTGGCAAGGCTAGCACTGACCCTGGCAAAGCCTAGGCATGGTCTGGGGGATTTGTGAAATGAGGGCACCATTCCCAGTCTGCAGGAGGGCAGCCATGCCCTTTGAGAGTGCAGAGAGGTTAGTCCCTGTATGCATCAGAGCAACACTGTGCCATTACACTGAGACCACCATCAGCAAATTTGCTGATGACACCAAGCTGGGAGGGAGTGTCCGACCTGCTGGAAGGCAGGAGGGCTCTGCAGAGGGATCTGGATAGACTGGAGAGATGGGCTGACTCCAGTGGGATGGAGTTCAACAAGGTCAAGTGCCAGGTCCTGCCCTTTGGCCACAACAACCCCAAGCAGCACTACAGGCTGGGACAGAGTGGTTGGAGAGGGGACAGGCAGAAAGGGACCTGGGGGTGCTGATGGACAGGAAGCTCAACATGAGCCAACAGTGTGCCCAGGTGGCCAAGAAGGTCAATGGCATCCTGGCCTGGATCAAAAACAGCGTGGCCAGCAGGAGCAGGGAAGTGATCCTTCCCCTGTACTCAGGGCTGGTGAGGCCACACCTTGAGTGTTGTGTTCAGTTCTGGGCCCTCAGCTCAGGAAAGATCTTGAGGTGTTGGAGCAGGTCCTGAGAAGAGCAACGAGGCTGGTGAAGGGACTGGAGCACAAGTGCTGTGGGGAGAGGCTGAGGGAGCTGGGGGTGTTTAGTCTGGAGAAGAGGAGGCTTAGAGGTGACCTCATCACTCTCCACAACTACCCGAAGGGAGGTTGTGGCCAGGTGGGGTTGGTCTCTTCTCCCAGGCAGCAGCAATAGGACAAGGGGGCACGGGCTTGAGCTCTGCCAGGGGAAACTTAGGTCGTATATCAGAAAGAAATTCTTTCCAGAGAGAGTGACCAGGCACTGGAATGACCTGCCCAGAGAGGGGGTGGATTCACCATCCCTGGAGGTTTTTAAACAGAGATTGGACGTGGCACTCAGTGCCGTGATCTGGTAAATGGACTGGAGTTGGATCAAGGGTTGGACTCGATGATCTTGGAGGTCTTTTCCACCCCAATCGATTCTATGATTCTACTAACCCTTGGCACTGCAATGGCCATGGACATCCAGCCAGACTCCCCAGGGAGATCTCTGAGTCTGGCTGGGATCAGCACTGTCTGCTGGTGTTCCTCATGGGTGCTCATGAAGGGAGGTGGAATGCCATGTGCAACACAAGCAATCCACTGATTCATTACATACCTAATTGCTTGGGTAATTTCTGTTCTCTTGAAGTGTTTAATCCTGGTGAGAGATGCTGGACTCAAGCCCTAGGCTTGGCAGAAGAGCAATCATTAGACTGCAGCAGTTTTATTAATGAATTACAACTGTTAATTACTTATTAGGTTAATTAAATTAATAAACATTAAATTGAAAATGAGAGTGAAGAAACCTATATTCACAGCTGCCAAGACTAGTGACTGAAAATAAAAACTTACTCTATTTCCTAATGAAATTCTTTGCTGGAAAGTTTAATGCATTAATATTAATAAAATTAATATTAATGACCAAGTGGATTGACAGATGGGGGAGAGAGGTCTTGTTATGTCACTTCTACAACGAACAGGAGAGGTATCTGCTTTATTTGACAGCCACTGTGAGAGTCAAAGGGCAGTTCTGGGAAAGGACATGGAAGGAGAAGATGTCTGTCCTCTGAGGGCTGGCCAAGAGAAGGACCTGCTGATGGCCCACGGCCAAGCTTTGACTATGGGTCTGTATTTTTATCAAAACGTGTTTACTTCTTGCACTTAGTTACATTTCTCAAAGTTGCTATTGTTACAGTTGTGTTAAAGGGCTATCTAGGGATAATTCACTAGGTAAATTCAATTCTTGTGTGCTGTCCTAATCCTTTCCCTTTGCAAAAATCTTTGGTATGTTCATAGCTTTTATTTTTTTTTACCCTCTCCAGTGATACACTTCAAAAATTATTCTCTGCTGCCCCAGACTCTGCCTGCTCAGCATTCATCCTTCAAATCTGACAAAAAGATTTGGTGACACCAACTGCATTTATCAGAAGTTTATCTCCACTCTAATCTGACTGGGCTGTTCAAATAACTGAAAAATACACTTTAGGAAAACTAAAAATAATGAAGGTGTGCTGCCAAGTTATTGTACTGCCCAGTAACAAAGATTTCAGGTCTTACAAGGTATTGTGACACTTCCCCAGAAACAAAACATTTGCTTAAATGAAGTAAAAATATATTAGAAGCTTGAACATCAAAACATTATAGTCATATAGGAATAATCCCATGAAAAGATTGCTGTGCAAGTTACTTAGGAAATGAAGTTATTTTACAAGCCATGAAAATACACTCGAGATACTTCTGGCAGTCTTAGTTTTGTCCTCAGTGAAATCACACAGAGATGCAAAGATGTTGTAGCCCTAAAGAAAATCACATTTATTTTAAGGACATAATTATATTTCTAAAAAAAAAAAAAAAAAAAGAAAAGAAAGAAACAACACTCGTGTGTGATGGTGCACACTTTACGTGGCATCCCTGCTCTACATAAGCACCTGAGCACTCTCGGTCCTTGAGCGGTACCAAGTGCCTCGCTGTGACTTCGGAAGGCGCCGGTGCTGCCTGCAGGCTGTGCCAGAGATGGCGCTAATTGGGTGTGTGTAATCACCAAGTGGGGCAGGGGGAAATCCGGGGAAGTGAAGGCATCCGGCAGCTGTGGGACACTCCCTTGGAGGAGACAAACACACGCTCCGCTACCACATCTTCAAAGCAAACGGGAGGAGTGCACTCCTTCAGCAACAGCCCTTTTTCACATTAAACCATGGAAGGTCTCCAAGTCCCACAAAGGACAAAGAACAAAGTCCTGCGCTACATGCAGCATTTAAAAGAGGAGGAAAAGATCCCAGCAATGAAGCCTACAGCCTTAGTCTGTGCCATGCAGGATTGAAACTGCAGATGCTCACTTGCTCAACAACACCAGTTCCTTTTCCTTTGCAAAATACAAACCCAGAACCAGGCATTTTAGGAGGGGCTATTCCTTTTTGCATTTCTCCCCCTCCCAGGCACAACAGGAGTGTGATGCAGTGCATTTCTCAAACACTTTGGCAGAGTAGAGTGGCTCTACGCAGATGGCAAACACGAACATCTTCCTCTTTCCAGGAGCTGGTCTCAACAGACTTTACAAAAGCACTGAGAAATAGAGCATCACTCCATCCATTTTACATAAGTGAAGAGGCACCAGGTGGTGATGGGGTCTGTCGTCTACACCTATGATAAGCTGTACACTTGAAAACATCAAAGCCTGAAGGTTATCTGCCTAGAGGGGAAGGTTAAGTTTCAGCCCCACCGTCCTGCGAGACATGACTTCTTGGGATAACTTCTTATTGGGTGTGCCAAATCAGTTTTAGTACAAGCTTGGCCTAATCCTTTACAGGAATAATTAAAGCCTCTGTCAGTGGTTATGTTGTTACGAGAAAGTTTGGGGGTTTGCATTGGTTTTTTGATAAAGTTTCAATGAGTTGCTATTATTTATGGCCTCAGATAGAAAAGTCATTTCACATAGTAAGAAGATGAGCCATATTCCAATGGATAATGGAAAGTCTCCTGCTGTTGCTGTTGCAAACTCCCTCTTGTCTTTATGTGCCTGTTCAAACTTACTGAAGTATTCAAGGGTAGGATGTAGAGCTGGAGACTTTTTATGGCTTTAAGGCTTCAGATCAAGGGCTTGAGATCATTCTCTCTTTCTCCAGAATTTACCAATATTAATGCAAAAGCATAAAAAAACTCAAAAGGAAAGTAATTTTGGAGGCTGCTGAAAACACAGGAACCCTTACATCATTGAGTATTCACTCAAAGCACTTGCCTGGGGAACAGACTGTTTCATGGAGCAAAGTCAGTAATTTTCAAGGATCATTTCTTCCAAGACCAGGTAACTATAGCTGTACTCCCTCTGTGCTTCTCCCACACACCATAGCAATGGTAACATTGCCTTAAATTTGGGATCTGATACAGGCACCCATGACAAAGCTGTATCATCAGTTCCCTGACTGTTTTTTCTGGGAAGTGCGAAAGTGCCCAGAAAAACTTGCACGCAGGATATGCTTTGTACTGGAGACTCCCCCTTGCTGAAGAACTCCCACACTGCTGAACTGGCTCCAAAAAATCCCTAAAAGTGTGGGAGCAGAAAGGGAACTCACAGCTCATCTTTGGTGAGCAGTGCATAGCAAATCTGCTGCAGGCATATCCTTTCCATGGGGAAATCTCATTGCTATAAAGAAAGCACTGGCCATAAAGCCTGAGAATGTGCCTGTTGTTTTTGGCAGATTGCAGAGGAGGAGTTTGCAGGAGTAGGCATTTGAATCACGCTCTAAAATTTCATCCTGAATCTTGATTTTTGTGCTACTTTTGAGTCAACCACGTAGTGTATTGCCACATTGAGCTAACCAGAGGGAAGTTATAAAATCCATAACTCCACCAAAGGGCAAGAGCTGCATGTGATCTAAGAATTCTAGGGAATAGCTGTCACATTACACATACATTGAACAGTCCTAATTTAACTCTGAGTGCCATTGTTCCTGGTCCAGATATAGATTTGGCACACAGAATCCCACAAGATATCCACAGCCATACCTTCCTTGACAAGGCACCTTTCCAAAGCAGTTGTTTAGAGGAGTTCAGTCAACTTGTGAAAAGGATGCTTCAAAAGCAAGTGGTAATTACTGCTGGCAATTTTCAACATAGGGAAGACAAGCAGCAATTCGATTTGATCTCTTTACATATCCACCTTCTTTCAAAAAACATCAAAATCCACACTTCCCTCACAAAGGGTAAGCAAAAATGGTATTTTCAAAACATGGAATAAGTGAGGGTCCATGTAGACCTCTGGAAAAATCACACTGTGCTGCACAATATCACCACAAGCCTATACTGCACACTCCTAAAAATATTAACCAAAAGCCTTTGGATAAAGCCAAAAAGAGTGTCCTGTGTGTATTTTTAACCTGGCATGCTGTGCCAGAATTGTGTTTCATTGCCTTAACCAACATTACCCACAAGATTATGGCAAAATTAACAATGAAACATTCTGGAACACTTTCTAAACCCATATAAAATAACAATTGCCAGGACAGCACTCACCTGACACCTATTTATAATCTCTCTGAATATGTAGTATAAAAGTAAATGCACTTAAAAGGATGACGAACCAAATAAAGAACAAAATAGCACAGCAACCTTCTTTCTTCATGATAATTCTTCTACTAATGTGTCAAGTAGGCTCTCTGCATCTTGTGCTTGGATTCCTACAGGCGACTGTGGCTTTAATTGTACTTTTTGGTCCTGAGAATGGAAAGGCTGGCTAAAATCCCCCCCTTGGGGGAATAGCTGAACCAGAAGACAATGAAGTCCCATGCTGGACTCCAAGAAGCATCTGGCATGACTCAGAATATTTCCTAGAGCTGAGACTTACAGCGCAGTTTGAGCAGCTGACTTGCCACCTTTAGAAAGATTTTTGCTCAAAAAATTCCAAGAGAATATAGAAATGCCACCCA
This sequence comes from Formicarius rufipectus, assembly GCA_013399695.1. Lineage (NCBI taxonomy): Eukaryota > Metazoa > Chordata > Aves > Passeriformes > Formicariidae > Formicarius > Formicarius rufipectus. Next base: position 591,199 of record VXAU01006175.1, on the reverse strand, counting down.
CAGCCTTGGAAGAGCTGACCCCTTGCACTCCCACTCACTTTCAGAAAGTGGAAGAGAGTTTTCATCTCTTCTTCTATTTCAGTTGTTCTGCAGTGCGCAGAGTTCCACCTGCATTGCACAGCCATGGCATTTGATATAAATAGTCCTGGCATTTGAAATAAATATCTGTATGCAGAACTCAAATGGTTAGAGTTTGTGTGCAGAATATACCTTGAAGTGAAACAGTGAAAAAAACTCTGGGCACAGAGGTACATAAAACTCTGCAATTGGAATTATTGGAATAAAGAAGAAACACAGTTCCTTAACCCGTTTCAAAGAAGTGCCCAGTATCACACTGAATTGTACTCATGAAAAACGCTTTCATTTTACTTGCTTCCTGGAGTGGTATACTCTCAATTTGTTCCACCCTCCTTGATGAGATTACTGCAAAAAGGATTTGTCTGCCTGAATATTGTATGATGTGTGGTTTGTATATCTAGCTGGAAAATAGGACCATAACTCTTCCCTAGAACAGAGAGAGCTTCTAAATCCATCATAAAGGGGTTATCTGGAATAAAGCGTTTGGATCAACAAAAAGATAAGCAAATTTAGAAGTGTTACCTGCAATCTGACACTGAAAGTCCAAACCTGGTTTCTGAAGACATGAATTTCTTCAGTTACCTAATATTCATAGTCATCCACTGGGAAATATCCATCACATAACTGGCAAAGGTTACAGTAGCTGTATGTTTAAAGCTATATGAGAGGGCTTATCATGCATTTATGCAAAGATTTCTGATGGAAAAAAAAATCCCTCTAGATGCTCTGTGGGTTTAATGTTCAGAAAGTCACCTCCTAAGGGATTTTCTACCAAAAATCCCATCTTTAATAGGCCCAGTGGCCTGAGGTCTACAACCTATGTGCTCACCACTGATTCCTATGGCCAAACCGACCTACTTTGTGTTTCCAGAACCCCATTATTTATCATAGAATGGCTTGGGTTGGAAGGGACCTTACAGATCACCTCGTTCCAACCCCTGCCATGGGCAGGGACACCTCCCACTGGACCAGGTTACTCAGAGCTCCATCCGACCTGGCTTTGAAAACTCACAGGGATGGGGCATCCACAACTTCTCCAGGCAACTTGTTCCAGTTCCTCAATATCCTTGAGTAAATAATTTCTTCCTAATACATAAGCTAAACCTACTCCTTTTCAGTTTGAAGCCACTCCCCTTGTCCTCTCTCTTCATGCCTTTGTATAAAGTCCCTCTCCATCTTCCTTGTACTAGAAGGCCACAGTAAGGTCACCCTGAACCATTCTCTTCTTCAGGCTGTACAAACCCAATTCTCTCAGCTTTTCCTTGTAGAAGAGGCATTCCATCCCTTTAATCACCTTGATGGCCCTACTCTGGACTTGCTCCAACAGTTTGATGTCTTTCCTGTGCTGGGGACCCCAAACTGGATGCAGTACTCTGGGTGGGGTCACAAAAGTGGAGTAGAGGGGCAGAATCACCCGCTTCCCTAGTCACAATCTAGAATTCCTAAATTTCCTGTTTAGAATTTCTTAAGCCAGTGCGATTCCTTATTACAGATTCTGTTCTGACATAACACAGCAGTATTCAAGTTACTTTGACTGACCACATTGTATGTGCGTATCAAGTCTTTCTTATGAGAGGAAAAGAATTGGAGGATGTCTTAGTGGACCTTCTCAATACCCATTCTTGTATTCCACATTTCCATTCACAGCCAGCACATGCTTAGCTTAGCTCTTTCCTTGCTAAAGTGAATTTGCCTTATGACAGAGACACTCCATCATAATGGAATTTTCAGTGTCCTCTGGCATAGCTACCAAAGAAAATGCATCATCATTCTGATCTTTTCCATTATGTGACTGACATAAAATTTTATCTTTTTCACCATGTCTAGACTTGATTTTTAAAGAATACTTCCTCCCAGTCTCCAGTTCTTCAGGCACAAGTGGAGACTGAGCTGCCATATCTTATCTAGAGAGAGGAAAAACCCAATCATTTCAATTCAATTTCAAAAAGACAGACAGGCTTTGATATCTAACTTTATACATTAAAGTGTTACTTTCAATCAATAGTTAAACTTTGTTGTTATGCTTCATACAGTCCAAATGAACGTGGCAGAGACTAAATGGTTTTAATATGACTTCATCAACTTTCACTATGGTAGACAGAGAGCCCATTAGTGTATTCTGTGTGACAGCCCCATCTGAGAAAATCCAGAGGTTTTTCCTGAGCTTATAAACATCCTAGACAGAACCTCAGAAACTACTGAGAGGTTTTGAAGCCATGGCCCTACAGAAATATAAACCATGTAGATAAACCAATAGCATGCTGTCTTAGTCATTAGATAAACATATAAAATAATTCCAATTTTAAATCTTCTAAAATACAAATTCAATCCAGATCATCTCCTTCTGTCTCCTGACAAAATGTATTGTGGCCCTGCTATACTATCTGTCATAAAAATATGTCATATCCAATAACAAGCACAATGAGAACATGAAGCAGGAAATATTTCTGAACTATAAACATAAACTGAAGTTATCTTCAACTTCTGATGAAGATTCACTGTATATATTTTCAAGGAGGTCTTGTGATATAATAATAAACAGGCTGGCTAGTTTAGAAACTTACATTCTTAAACTCTGCAGAGCCTACTTCCTGGCTTAATCCATATAAAAATTAACTTCAATCAAGCTATTTTTTCCTCTAGGTGGCTGCAGAGCATTTAAAAAGTTCCTGGCTCCAGATGGAAAAAGAAAGAAAGAGAGCAAGGGAAAGCACAGATAAGAGACCGCTAATTAGAAAACAGCTTTCTTCCTCATCTTGCTCTCTTTATGACCAAGAGCCAAATTTCTGTCTCAGTAAAGTCACCGAGCATGCCACCTTCCAGCCTGTCACATCCTCACAGTGCATTTCATCTCAGAGGTCGCCCTGTTTGCTCTTCATCAAAGTAATTATTAAAAATAGGACTTGGAAGAAATGGCACAAGAGTCAGCTTACCTGAATTGAAAAATTTAAAACAAACACCCTATTTCTGGTTTTTATGTCTTCTTGTGTGGTCCTGGCCCAGACCCATACAAAGACATAGGCATATAAAGCAAGATTTAGGCAGGATTCAAACACATGAATGCCAAACTGCAGTGCTGGCACAGTTGCCCTGACTCTGATGAGGCTGACCTTTCCATGCTGGGTACTTACACTTCCTCAGGCACCTCTGCTTTTGCTCTGAATGTTCTCAGGACCCCGTGGGCACTGGCAGGCACAAGCCAGACTGGCACCCCAACAGGGAGGACCACCAGAGATGACTGTCTTAAAACAGGTCCCATTCAAGATTTGAGAGACCAGAGGGCGAGGGTGAGCACAGTGATACAAGATTCAACCAAGGGGCAGAGACCTGGCTGCTGCTCTCTGGTCAGTTTGACTTAGGCTGCTACTTCACATGCAGAGAGCTTCGGGTGAGATATGCTTTGCATACTACCACAGTTCTTTAACCTTCCTGAGTGCAAGATCTCAAGTGCAAAACACTGTACAGAGCATGACAACACAGTAGATGAAATGCTGGCTCCAGTAAAAGGGATGGGGATTTTCCTGCTGACAACACAGGGGCCAAGACTCAGAACTGTCATCAGCCTTTTTTTTTTTTTATTTTCAGTTCTACACTTCAAGGCTTTGAAGGATCCAGACCCTTTCAGGACACAACATTAAATTCAAGCTTCCTGAATTTAAATGCCATGAGTGAGAATTTCCTGTAGTAGACACAGCAATTCCATGACATATCAGCCTGGCCTGGGAACCACAGAAACGCAGATGGATGTCATAAAGCCAGAATGACCTGGTTTTATAATTCTGGGTGAGGTGGGAGAGATGATATGAGAAGATGGAGCCAAGGTTTGTTCTCATACTTACCTTTCAGTGTGTTGGTTTGGGCATGGTCATTTATTTGGCTTAGACAGTTCTGATGTAAATCAGCAGTCTTTAGTGAGAAATTACAGCAACAAACATGAACAAGCCCTCCCTATCACAGAACGATCATGGTTATTTTTCCAGCACATCTATGGGTCATGTCCAGTGGCAAAGATGCTTAGATGAATTCTGGGCTTAGTCTCATATCCAAAGTCCTAAACATTTAGGTATGTCTTTGCCTCTTTCTGCTGCCTGGCCAAGGCTCCATGGAGCAGATCAGTGCCACATGTTAGCCACCTTGAACATGCTGCTTGATGGAGCCACAAAGCAATTCGTTCTCTCTCCATCACATTTCACTCCATAAAAACTTCCCTGGCCTCCCTACAAAAGCAGTGGAGAGATCTCAGAGCTGCACCAGTTTGTTATGAAGCTTGCTGTCAAACTTGGCAGTGGTTGCAAGCTACCATATCCTTTCTCACCAGCAGAGTTTGTGCCTTTTAGTCTTTGGGAAGAGGGAGGCAGCAAAGCAGTCCATACAGCACACGCACCTCCTGAAGAAGCCCAGCTGATAGAGAGAGGAATCCCAGAAGGCAATGAAAGAGGAAAAGCTGTTGTTGGAGGTTTTGCAGCTTGTGTTCATGTTCTCCATGGGTCCTGAGGAACCACAATGTTTACAGTCCTTACCTCAGGGAGGCCACTGATTTTTTTCCCTTTGAGGTGAGCATGTGGCACCCCAGCAGTAATTTTTCTGCTCCCATAGATCTTTCCACAGGTGGGGAGCCTGAGGGCCCATATGAAAGCACGAGTGGATTAGCTCTGTCAAAACAAAGATCCTGTTTTTGTGCCAGTAAGGGGAAAAAAAAGGAGAAAGCAGAGAAAGCATAAAATAGAGTGTATGATATATAGGAGGAAAATTGTTTTTTAATAGGATCTTTTCAAAGTTTTCCATTAAACTTTGGTCGCTTGCAGTGCAAGTTTTGGAATGCAACTTCCTCATCCCCTTAGGATGCTCTGTGTTTTATTATGTTAGTAAGGAAGCCCAGATTACTCCTAGCAGAGCTACTGCATGAAACACTTCAATCTCAAGCCAAAGGAGCAGGAGTAAAAGCCTCTCCTGATTGATTTTCAGCCACCAATCTGGGCCCAGTGATTTAATTTAATTTTTATCATGTGCAAAAGTAAATCACAGATGATCACATCCTAATGAACACGATTATATGAGTCCAAATGTTACCCATATGATGATTAGATTTCAGCTGAGGTACCTAACCAGAATGACCAAAGGCATATACCAGAAGAGGGGAGGAGGTATTAGTCATTAAACAGGGCAGATGAACTGAGTAATGAGAGAACATTAGAAGCTCTTTCTTCCTTCCTTCCCTTCCTCTTTTCTCCCTTCCTGCCCTGCTCCCCCCTCCCCTTTCATGATACAGGGCATATCAATATTAGAAATAGATGCACTGGAAGAAGAGGAAAAACTGCAGTACCAGCAGCAAAGGAGAAAAAAGTGTGGGGATCTGGACAAGTAACAGTACCATAAGTCTATCCCCTTGTAGCAGGCAATGGTGGTGAGGTGAGGTGGAGTTAATGCTGTTACACACACACACACACACACACACACACACACACACATATATATATCAATTTTCACAATTCAGAGACACTAGGGAGGCAGGATGAAAGCTATGCCTACCAAGAAGAACCCAGAGAAAGGATTAGGCACTTCAGTAGGCTCAGAGGAGTGTAAAAATACACTTGTATATATGTGTATAAGCCCTATCAGTTCTGTGTAGCCATGGTCTCCATGGGTGTCTTTCAGAAGACTTCATGAGTGCTGACAAATTGTTACACACCTAAGGATCTGTGGAAATGATGAAGTCTCCATGGTGTAATTCAACTCACAATGTAGCCGAGGTCTAGCCTTCTCAAGCAGTCTTACTTTCAGATCTGGTTTTCCTGGGTAAAGACTGAGCCTTTTGCTTTGATTCATGCTGAATTTGCATAAGTTTCTACAAAAGTGGCATAGAAAGTGATAGGATTTCCCTTTGCTCTCTGAAGCTATTTGTCTGAATGCAGTCACCTTTCAGTGACTGCCTTCTCACCAGGGCCAAGACTCATTCCTCTAGCTGCAAGATTGCAGCTCTTGAACTGTTGAGAGCACTCAGTTCTTTAACACGCTTCAGAAGAACAACCCAAGTATATTGTACCAAATCCTGTGTCTTCCATGTGAATCTTGCAAACAAGGTCTATGTTAACCAGTGCCATTCTGCTGTAGTTTCCTCTTTGTCCCCATGCGTACGTGTGTGGATACAGATTTGCTCCTTTTCCATTCCTGGGTCAGTAATGCAATGGCCTATGCATTGCACTCCAGGTTAGGCAAAGGTCTCATTTACTCAGTTGCTTTTGTACTGCACTGGATACCTTGCCTTTTGCTGGAAGTACAGCAAAACAAGAGAAACATGCATTTCAGCATTAGTTCTCTTGCCAAATAGGTTGATGAAATCATATAGCATGGAGATTTGCGCATGTTCAGCACACTCCATGTGGATGCCAGCTGCAGTCAGACCTTACCTCTCTCCACTTATAAGAAAGACCAGCACAGAACATGCAGAAATTAGAAGTTTGTCTTATCTTGAAATCTTTTCTGAGAGATTATATTACTGTGAATGGTGAGTCCAGCAATTCTTAGAGATTTGTTTATGTAACAGTAGCAGCAGCCAAGGAAAGAAAGAATCAAGATGCAATGAAGTTCTTGATCCCATCTGGGCAAAGAGTACAAAGGGAATCATCACGTCTGCGTGAAGAGAGTGATGGTGATGGAGTATTTACAGAAGAGGCAGAGTCCCCAGAGTCAGACACTGTGGGAAGGAGTAAAAGCCACAGAAGGAAATGGAGGCTAAAGAGAAAGGCCCACAGTAAATATCTGCAGATGCTGTTGTTTGCAGTGGGGGCTGAACCAGCAGGGACATAGTCATACACACACATAGCACCTCACCAGTGGAAGAATATTCTTTTCAAGATCAAAAGTCAAGCAGCAATAAAATCCGTGTCAAAAAACATCGGCACAGGAGGTTGTGCATGCTCACTCATGAACATCTGCACTAAGAAGCCACTTAAGTAACCATGCAACAGCATGGAAGAAACATCTGCAGCGTGTAGACCACCAGCTGTGCAGTAATAATACTTTGAATATCCAGAGTGCCTTTCATCTGAATACTGAAAAGCATTTTCCAAACAAATTAAGCTTCACAACACCACTGTGAGCTTCTTATTTAATGGCAGGATTATTTCATCCTGCACCAAAATGCCGTTGCTGCCAGAATGAAAAGTAACACCTGTTTATCATTGCACAGAAATGTCGCACCATTTTCACAATGGGAAATGACAAGAGAGTGTAGTTAAGTTAACGTGTAGGAAGACTTGAGGTAGTCAGAACTAAATGTTTGGAAATGAAACTTAGAAAAACACAGAATTAACATCCCCTTTACTTTTTATGCAAACTGTCACATTAATTTCTATTACATGCTGTTACTCTTTGGTCTTTATTTCATATTGGGAAAAGAGAACTTCCTTGGGTATATACTTGCAAGGGTGTCTACAGATGTGCTCAGTACAGAAAAATACCTTTCTTGATTGTGTATGCCCAATAAAATGTATTGCTGTGCATTGCAAATACCTTTCCTTTGTAGTCCTTCAGATCTGTTTTTATAAGGCCTCTTGATGATTATACTGCAGCACTGCCTTCCAAGGCAGCACGCCATCTAGTAAGTCCTAAAACAACTTTCTTGCTGTGTGTGCTTTCAACCCCATGGGGTACTCCATGTAAGCAGAATTCTGACCTCACTCTGCTGAGTTAGTGACATCTGACTACATTTCTTAAGAGCAAGAAGAAAGGCTGGAGGATATGACATATATCCAGTGAAGATAGGAAATATTACAGACACACCATTATGATTTCCTCTTTCTTCTTCATAATATACCCACTTTAAAATCCCACTGGAATCTTAGTGGAGGAAGCAGTTTCATGGGGAAGTTGCAGCAGTGAAGAAGGCTGTTTCTTTATCAAATGAAGTTCAGTACTGCCAGAAAAATGTATGGGATGGGCTGTCCTGAGAGCTTGATAAACACGCATCTTTAGAACTTAAAACTTTCTGAAGGCAGCAAGGAGATTCTGATCTCTGCTTGACACAAACACTCTGGGATCCTAACCTATGAGTAAGGCTTTTTGATGTTATAGTTATATAAAAATATTAGCTACGACTTGGAAATTACTAATTGTATTTCTAAGCAATTGTTAAGGCCTTTTGGGTATTAAGCAAACAGCTTTAGCTTTGGCTAAAGAGTATCTTTTAAGTATTTTGACATTCACCATCTCTGAGTGGGTCCCACCTGAGCATGTGGTGGTTAACCTCAGGCCAGCTTCTCCCTGCTCTCAAAGAGCTGGTTACAGGAGGACACAGCCTGGCTTGAGAAAAGAAGGCTCTTTCATGGTTAAGATTTTCCAGAAACACGTGGTGTTGGTATAACTGTGCCTGTTGAAGCCCAGGGTAAAATTCTGCTTGTCTGTGATGCCAGGTATGGTTGGCCAGCACCACCTGCTTTTGATGTCTCATCCTACACAACCAGCTCTGAAAAAGTTCTCTCATACTCACAAACTGACTTTTCTCCAGAAAGAGCTGTTTCTTTTCTCCATGGATGCAACTGAACACATGTGCCAAGTAGCTCACTATCCCGCCAGGACCGACTACTTCATTTCAAATAAACCATAAAATGGCATGAATTACTTGGGGAGAATAAAATGTTCCCTTTCAGGATACATGTTCATTAGTTTTTCTCTTGTATGCCCGTTTGCTTCATATAGGATTTTCCTTAGCCATATTTCAAAATGGTGAATAGATGGATGAAATCTATTTTTAAAAAAATTCTCATTTTCAATTCTATCACACATAGAATAAGCAATTCATCTCCTTTTTGATATGACAGTAAGCTGTCCACACAGCCTAACCCATTTTGAAAAACAGTAGTAAAGTGGAAGGGACTTTGAAAGGTTCCTGTCCATCCAAGTGCCAATGTTTGTTACCAGCATCTATTTCCATTTTGGTTTTCCAAGATCATAACACTTGAATTGTACTTTGTGTTTCAGTTCAGATAAACCTCAGAGCTCAGAGGGTAACAAAGCTGAGACCAAAGCTGCACACCAACTCCAACTCACCAGTTGAAATGATACAACTGCATTTTTTTCACAAGACAGGGAGAAAAACTGAAATCCCCAATCCCAGATCTGACATCTGTTCCAATTTAGTAACAAACTAAAGTCATTCTCCATCCCCCATACACATATCCGCACATATGCACAATGGAACAGTTTTAAGAACATTTGCCTCTGGATCTGGATGCATGTTGGGCCATTTCTAGTTTCCAGACCATAAATCAGTCAAGTTTCACTAGAAAGAGCAAAGATTCACAGAGAGCCCCAGGCAAGGATCTCTACCCAACTTTCCTATCCCCAAATCTGGCTCGGCAGTAATACATTATATTTGTTTTCAGCAGTGGAAGAATAGCGCATGTGATCATAGTCTCAGCAGTGGCGATTTATGAGTCTGTTCCCCTTCACCCTTCTACATCTGTTCCTTCACAGAGCTTGTACCCATCTCCAGAAATCACATGAAAATCATGTATTTTCCCAAGTCTGCTTTGAACACCCGTTGCTTCAGAAATATGGTAGCAAGAGGAACAAGAAGAGCTGTGAAGGTCAGCAAGGGTGAACCTCTGCTCTGGGGGACACTGGAGCCCATGACTGTCTCTGGAGTTGGCCCCTTGCTGCCCAGCTGTGGAGCAGCTTATTGCAGAATCACAGACTATTCTGAGTTGGAAGGGACCCACAAGAATCTTCATGTCCTGCTCCTAAGTGAATGGCCTGTACAGGGATTGATCCCACAACTTTGGGATTATTAGCACCATGCCCCAACCATCGGAGATAACCTCAAGCAGCACCAAGGAGCTACGGTAGAAGCACCTTCTAGCTAGGCAGCCACTCAGTTTGGGAGGGTCATCAAACGGTCAACCAGCCAGGCTGGTCTCACAGTTAACTAACCTCAGGCCTTGACTCAACAACTTTTGTGGTGATACCAGATAAAAGAGTCCCCTCACCCTCTTCTTGCCTCAGCTGTCCCTCCTTGCTCAGAAAGTCCCTTCTCTTTCCATTCAAACAGAATCCAGAGGTGAAGGGAATGGGAAATGCATTCCTGATGTTCTCCAAAGACTGCAAACTTCAAGGTGGGGAGGGAGCCAGTCATGTTACAAATACATTGTGGTTTTGCACCATGAACTCCATGAGGGTAATATCCAACCTACCACCTGGTGTTTTTTATGGCAGTCAGAAGCTCCAATGGTAGCAGGCAGCCCTGAATGCTTGAGATTAGCAGGTCAAGCCTCAGAAGCATTTCACTGTTCCATGGTCTATTTTCATACTTCATCACACACACAAGTACGTGGGCAGTTTGGAACTTCAAAAGCGAATGCATAGCACAAGTCCACACATTGCAAAAAATATTTACAGCCCCAAAGCATAACTACATTCATGTGCTACTACAGTAAATATTTTTAAAGTCAAAGTAGCTTGAAATGCCATTTTTCCCTGTCTGTTTCCTGCTAAACTTACGCAGCTTGTGTACTTTTTAGCTTGTGAAAAATCCTAAATTTTGTACTTACACAACACTGGCAAGGTAAGAGCCATAGTATTAAAATATTCTATTTAACAAGAAATCAAGTAAAGCAATGCATTTTCACAGAGTATTGACAATGCACAGGTGGGGAAAGACTCCAGTATCTTTACATAGCTTCTGCTGAAGATACCATTTTGCTGCTAATTACTTATGTAAATGTCCAATAACAGACGAAAGTCACCATCTCAATTAATGCAACTTGCACACTGCTCACTGAATGAAAACAGCTTTTAGCCCCAGGATCAATTCAAATCAGAGGCAGTTGTTAACTTATTTGTATTGATGGTAAGACCTCACATCTGTGAGGATGGAAGAAAGAAACAATGCCAAGTCTTAAGTTGGTTCTTTGCAAGTTCAAGGCAATGGGTAGACCGAACCATGGACCCTCTGATTTCCCCTTTGGGTGGGGAGGCACAGAGATAGTGACAATTTGGGAAGTGATTTGTCCCACATAACCTGCAAGTCATGTCCTCAGCAAGCGGAGAACGGCAGAGCTGGCCCTGACCCCATCCCCTGACCTCCCCATGGCTCTGCCTTGCAAGGTGCTTCATTGCTATTGAGCCTTTGCTTCAGACCGCCTGAGGGAGGCAGAGCCTTCCTCTCATTTTTATTTTCCACTTCAGTGCGTTCCTGAGGGTGAGCAAAATGCACAGATCACATTCTGTGACCACAGTGTCATATGTAAATCATGTTTCTGGGACACACATGCTTCTTAGGGTTTCCTCTGACATGCCTGAAGCGCTGCAGACGTGCTCAGTGGCCCTTCAAAACCCCAGCCCTCAGCAAGGGGAAGCATAGCACAGTCTGCTGCATCTGACTTCCAAAAGCAACAGGGAATATGCACAGATGTGGAAGATGCCCGTGTCTCATTGCTATTATCATATTACTTGTCTAGTATTTACCAGATTTTATAGACATTCACTGTCCTGGCCCAAGGTCTTGGCTGCGTTATTTCAGATTAATCAGGCCTGAACCATCCATGTCAAAAATGGGGTCATGAGGGGTGACACTCAAAACAGAGAGTTTCTCTTGACAACAGAAGCAGCAAGTGCTGCCCCATATTACAATCTGAAATAAAACTGATTTTCCAGCAACTTTGCAAAAATCTGTTAAACTGACTAGACTCCACCAGCCATGATGACAATCCCAGCATGTATTTTCTTTTTCCTGTTTTCTGTGCAATAAAGTGTCCTAGAGATGTTTTTCCATTCGGGAGACAAACAGGAAAACACCAGGTTCAAGGCAGAAAAGAGGAACAACACTTCTTCACTGTTATATTTATTCATAATTATTGTCAATATTATTTTATTACCAAACAAAACAGCTCTACCATTTTATGGGGCGGAGGTTGCAGATCCTACAATTCTCTGCATACATCTGCACAGCAATCTAGGGTAGCTTTGAAACATCTTTCTTTATTAATCCTGAATAGCCATGTGAACCTGCACACAGAGTCTTCTGGGGTGGCCTCAAGCAAATCATCTCACCTGCAAGGAGACAGATGCAAACTGTGCCATTAAGGTCTGACCCACAGCTGATGTGAAGTGGAAGAGAGATGCAGAAACTGCCACGCCACAGGCTTGCACTGAGACCATCCCCTGGGGTCAGTAAAACTGGCAACACATGGTCCTAGTGTTCTGCATACCCTACACTGCTAAGGGACAGTCCCTGCAAAGATACCCATTAACACAGCAACAGTCAAAATACATTTCTCCATTCAGAGATCCCCTTCACATTGTCAGTCACACTCATGGTCTTATCTCCAGGGAGCTTCCAACAGCTTCATATTCTGGTTGGAGTGCAAATTCCATAAACATGAAGCAAACACCTCTGGCCCCTGGAGCAGCCTTTTTCCCAGAAACCTACATAGGAAAACCCATGGCGCTCTAAAAGACCACATGGCAGAATGGAACCTTTTCATTCTAAATCCACTTTTATTGCTGTTTCCAACCATCACAGGGCTCACACAGCATGCAAGTCAGAAAATGCAGACACCAGAGACCAGCTCAGTGGCAAACACCTCTCACTTGTGAGCACAGTCCAGAGCCAGCACCCGGCTGCCGCCCTCAGTGCCAGACTCCCCTCCTACCCCCACCTCACAGGGACTCGGCAATCTGGTGATAGCCCAAACTCCACAGCCTGCTCCTCTCATGTGTCCCCCATAAAACACACTCCCCAGCAGCACTGCCATCAGCAGAGCTGTTGGGTTCACTGGAGACCTGAAGCCAGCAGAGCAGGCCCCTCCACAAGCACATTTCTGCTCTCTGCCCACTAAGTGGGCAGCAAAGTGAAAAACGCAGCGTTGAGCCAATGGGGAAGGCGCCAGGAAATTTCAAATTGCACCAAGCATGACGGCCAATGGAAACCATGACATCAAGTTCAGAAGGAGGTCACTGCTTCCAAATCTCCTTCTAAAGAGAGATTTTGTTATGTTCTTTCTTTTGCAAGCATGCATCAATAGAGTACCAGAGATAGAGAAGAGGTGGATATATAAAAAGTGCAGCAAAATAAAAATTAACGTATTGTTTTTGCCCGGGTGGTTCAGGCACGTTTTCAGCTTTTGGTACAATGTGTGCATCCACAAAACTCTGCACTGATGGGCATGGCAGTGGTTTAAATGGCAGCCCATGATCTACACAGCTGATAACCCATCTCCACTGTAAGGTCAGTGGAGATGGACAGACTCTACAGAAGCACCTGAAGCACCTCTCTCTGTAATTTGGAGACTTTTTCTTGCATGCTCAGATATTGAGACTTTGACTGATGTGTCCCTGGGTTGGTTCATATGTGACACAGGACAGAGCAGGGGCCAAGATGCCTTCCATTTACCCAGCTCCAAAACACAGCCACCTCCTCAAGGCTTCAAGATATGTCACGTTTACTAAAACCTTTGGAGATTCAAAATGAAAGACCGTGGCCACCTGAAGAAAAGGGATTACTTCCTTGCAATGGGACTGTGGTCTCCTCCTGTGTCTAACTATACTACAGCTGAGTGTATCACTGCACTGCTTACAGGTTTTCTATTGAATATCATAATAACACAGAAAAATATTACATTACAGTGACTGCTCTCCACCAGGAGTGGATCACCTTTGTATTAAAGAAGGGAAAAAAGAAAACCAACAAAAAGCTCTGGGTGTTCTGCCAAAAGCTGTGTGCTCTGCTTTGACTAAGGTCCTCCAGGAGCTCTGCACAAGCTAAGAAAACTAATTTGAGGTATTTTATCTTGTGCAATTTGGATGTAGTCTTAGGTTTTTCGGAAGTAAAACAGAAACATGACACCAGTTCAGCCCCAGGTGTTTTCCTCTCTCCCTGTGTCCTGTTTCATGGCAGCTTTCCATATTTAAAGGCTATCATGCAGGAAAACCCTTCTCTTGGAGCAATCTGCAAGTATTTCTGTGACCCTCTAGTTCAAGCCAACATAAGAACCACATGGTCTCAGAGAGTCAGAAAGCAGGTTCAGAGATGATCCAACCAACCAGCATGGCTACACTGCTGAGAGAGCTGTCAGTCAAGGCCACTTCTAATTCCACTTGATCCAAATACATAATGTGCTAACTGGCTGCTAAAGAGTTCTTGCTGAGCTGTTGGAATATTTGCCTATAACCTGTTCTGGAGTCCTTAGCAGGGTCCACATCTCAGAAGGTGATCACTTGAAACTTCTACAAAATACTGAGGGGAAAGTTGCCACTTGTGTTTTCAGAAAAAACAACTCACAACAGAAACCCAGGAGAAGAGACCAGCAGATCTCTCCCCCACGTCCACCACATGTGCACCTCCTATGTGGAGGATAAAAAATTGAAAGACTTGCGGGTAGGAAATGACAAAGGGTAATTAAAATTATATAAAACTTTCTCATGGCTTTTCTCTCGTGTTTTTTGCCACACAAATGTCAGAAGATTAATTTGTTTACTGTCCACAGATGAAACAATAACCACAACTGCTTCCCAAGGAACATTCAGTACAGCACCACTCCAGGTCCCTCTCTGCCACCAGTGCTTTTCCACAGCATCTGCTGGGGACTGCCACCACTGAGAACACCAGGGCATGGTGCTGGAAGCACAAGGTGTCCTGCCTAGCTCTGAGAGTCATGTCCACTGTCCACAGGGGAGGAGAAAACCCATGCAACCTGCTAGAAAGAGACCAAAGGCAGACATCATGCAACCATGAGCTACAGAGCACTCCATGCCACTAAAGGCAAAACTCCTGCTTCTAAATCAATACTAAACCCATGACACTACTCCTGACTTCAAAATACTATGCATGAAAGCTCTTAACAAGATTAAACACAGAGATGTTGCCACATCCTGAACTACATGGCTGCATCCCTCCACACATGCAGTTTACACAAGGGTATTCACTGAAGTCCATCAGAGGGGAGTCACCCAAGGAGCTGCAGATAAAATGCTTATCACATCACAGCCTGGCCCCCCAGCACTCTCAAGTGATTCATTTGGGCTACTTCCATTTCTGGGGCACTACTTAGATCTCAGTCATTTGTCTGGGATGTTCTTATTATGTTTCCCTTTTCTGAGTGACTATCAAGGTAGTCAGAACAGCAGGAGGAAGATCTCCTGGGCATCACAGGAGCTGAGGATGTGTCAGATAAACGCATCAAAGAGGAGATTACTTCTGAACACGAAAAACCCACTGGAAATATATATGACAGCCCCAAGGCAGTCTGACACTCGCATCCCTCACCTGGGGCAGTTACACAAACAGCTCATATTTTACTCAGAGTGAAAAAAAATCACACACATTATGGTTCTCTGACACTCTTTAATCTTAACACAGCTGCAAGCTTCTTTCAGCAGAGAAACCTTCTGGGTGAATGTGACCTTTGGATAAATCCTTGCATGTTCTCTGTGGTGGTATTTATTGTTACAGTCAGCCTAATGATTCACTTTGTGAGTAGCCCTGGGAGGGATCTTTTTACCAGCAGCCCCACGGACCTGTAAATGTGCTCCTCCATCACTGTCACACCTGTACTGCAAAAGGGGAAAACAAAGGGTCAATGAAAAAAAAAAAAGGGTATTCTTTCACCATTTCATTTGGATTACTGCACAGAAAGACAGCATTCATGTTTACAAGGTATATAAGGGAACACTAAAAATGTTTAACATTGAGACAACTGGCTTCTGGTAAACCCTATAAGAAGTTTTAACTATTTTCTAGAACCACTGGAAACATGAACATAATGCATTTTCCCAGGACAAGTAAGGTGTCACTGGGCTTGCAGAACTTTCCCACTCAAAGCAGACAGTGGACACTACAAGACAGAAGGACATAACCAATACAAGCCTTGAAAACTAACCCATGTCCCTCTGACAGCTTTCAGAAATACCATTAAGATGAAGTTGGTTTTCTTGCAGTTGACAACAGTACAAAAACTGTTTCTGTTCCTATTGCACATAAGCACAGTAATCCTCTCTGGGTGATTCCACACTCAGCTTACAACACAACTCTTTTGGTGAGCCACCAAAAAGCCTGAATTCGGTCAGACTGTAATTTGACGGGTTCCGAGCTGCCCAGGAAGGGAGGAGTCAATAACTGCTGGATAAACTGTGGATAAACTGGATAACCTCTGGATCTAACTGTTCAGTGGGCTGTTGGGCTACCTCATGAAATCCCATCCTGTCCAGGGCCCTAACATTGAACTAGGCCCCCTCCTGCCACTGACAAAAGACGAATCAGACTTGGTTCATGTCAATCTGGAAGACTTTCTCACATGTGAATGGAAAGCAGACTTCAGAATTTTTATTAGTACCTTAAGTCTGAAAATGAAGGGTGCTGTCAGCCACGAGCCAGCATCTGCAAGAGATTAATTCCTGTGTTCAGATCCTTAGCAAGGCATATAATTCAGGCAACAGTCAGGAGCAGGCAAAAATACATATGTCATGTATGTAGGGGTGATAGTCACGTAACATGTCGGTTATGAGATCAGTCTGATCTCTGACTTGCCTGGCTCAAACTCCCCTCTTTCAGGCACCTGATGTTTTCAAATGACAAAACTTTTACCACAAAAGCATGAGTAGTGGTGACTCATAATGAGTTCAGATGCATTTTCATTCTTCTCAGGAAGGAGCCATCCATGTCATAAAAGTCATCAGTTGTTTCAGTAACTCAGGGACAGTCAAGGGCTGAGAGACACAGGGATGATACTGTGGACTTCTGCAAGCTGTGCTGTCACACCCTGAGCTGGAAACACAACAGCAGGACACCACAAGAAGCTCCTGATGCTCTTGTTCTTATTGTATCCAGTCAATACTGTACCACTTCAACACACAATGTTCTCTCCCTTAGGTTGCCAATCCAGCATTTTCATGGACTCCACAAAACCCCAAAAATTGTAGGTCAAAGGGGCAATATCCACAGTTAAAAGGCTCTTTAAAGCAATACTAAGTTTTCTAATGCATTGTAACAAAGATTATAGCAAACTTTGGAGTCTTTCAGAATGTCAAAGGAACAAATTCCTATCCTTGGAAAAGGTTGCTATTGGATGTCTAAACCACGCAACCTTCTGTTTTTAGTCACCATCCAGATTTGGTAGGTCTTAAGGGAAAAATCAGGCTTACTTTCTCCTCACTGAATATTAGTCCTCAAGTCAATAAATCTTAATATTGACCACAACATAGAAACCAGTAAATGTTTAATATCTTCTTCTGGATTTTAATTATAAACACTGATGAAATTTGTCAACTCCTGACTTCCTGGGCATATGGAAAAGCTTTTAAACGTTCTGCACAGACCACTGTCGATCAGGCCCATCACATTTATGGAACTAAAACATATTTCACCAACAATTCCCCAAGGATTTACATGGGATCTTTAGCCTTGGCATGTCTTAGAACCCAGGCTGCATGTGCTGCAAGGACAGTGAAGATAACAAATAGCACCTTTTCATGTCACAACAGTTATTACTTCCAGTGCCACAATTCAGTTTCCTCTGCCCATATAAAATTCCATAGATGGAAAATGTTGAAAAAAATCCCTGTAGTATTCTGTAACTAAAAAGTGTTCCCAGCCAAGTACTTTATCATTTGGAGAGAAATATGAACAGCACTGAGATACAAAGTGAAATAAAGGAGGAAGGTGAAGAAAATTCTTGGGGCTACAGTGCACAGTTTGCATGCAGCTGATAAAAAGAAGCACGCAGCGTGAATTCCTCACCTCAAAAACCAGATGGGAATCCTGGCTGGGGATATCACTGGCTCCCCCATAACTCAGGCAATCACTATGGAATAGATTATGTGGAGTCAGGCAGTGGTCTAGATATCCTGGGAGGAAGCCTGGGCTCATGAGAGAGTTAATACCCTGCTGAAGAAGTTTGTTTCCTCACTGCCTCTCTGCCACCCTGTTTCATGTGATCTCACCCAGCCACGAAGAGTACACAACTCACAGATGGCAGATGTTTGAAACAACATCTGTACAGAGGTCAAACCAGCCAAAAACACAAACTCTCTGGAGATCAGCACAGGTGAGTTGAAGGACAGCTGGAAGATGAACCAAATATCCTTTACCAATGGGTTGAAATGCCTGTGTACTGTATCACAGGTTTGTGCCCTTGGGCATTTTTGAAATCAAATATTCACTGCTAATGGGTGCAGTGAAGATTTGGGCCTTGGGTAAAGTGAGGAACCGTCATGTAAGTACATATTTCAGATGATGACAAAACACAGTCCCATGAACAAACAGAATTTGAGATCATGTTAACAACCATGACAGCAGATAAAATAGCCACTTGTTTGTGGGACCTGTTTGAGTTCTCTGGTTACAGAACAACCTTCAACCTCTTCCAGTGGTATCTTGGTGATCTTTATCTGTATTGCTAGCAAATCATCCTTGCCTTTGAAAACAAGGCCAAGAAGGGTATTCCTCATGACTAGCAGCCCATAAGCCTCTTCTGAAAACATTTTCTATAACCACAGCAATTCTTGAAATTATTAAAAGTCCCCTTTGAAGACATCAAGGACATCTGTGATCTATGACATCACTTTGCCATACTCCATGGAGTATGGAAATTCTTTTCATGAACAATGGGATGAAAAATTAATACAGCAGGAGAAAACCGTGCAGGCAGACTGATGAGCAGAGCAGCAAAAACAGGCTTTCAACCCTCAGCCAGATCCTGGGTATCTGAAAACAGAGTATGGGGCTTTTCTTGCCGTGTCTACTCCTCCTGCTCCAAAAGCAAGTGTTTCACAGTACATGCCTCAATCCATTACTAGGCTTCAACTTATTTTAAGGTTCTTACTTGCCAAAGACACATTGCTGGGTGGAATATTAATGAGGTTGTCATCTAACTGGGCCTTAAAGGAGCAGAAAAGATTTAGTACCTCCTTAAAAAAGCTGGCAACACTTTTTTTCTGAAAGTTTGAAAATTTGTGTTTTGACAAGAATAAGACAATTCACTTCTTGTGCATGTGAAACCTCTTAAATCCCACCAGAAGGACTTGAGCTTGAGGCCAGGAACCAGACATTTTCACATTTTAATCTCAGCTCCGCTCTTGGCTTCCTGCAGAGCAAAGAAGTCTTTCTTCATTTCAACAACTTTAAACCAGGGTACAGTGAGAATTAAATGTTTACACTGCAATTTGAAAATGTAAAGTGCTAAGAAGGGGCACTTAGGAAATGAACTTGGTAAACTTTTTCCTTGCTGCCATGGTATCCACCATCCTCAACAGCCTCTTACTGCATGTACTCACGGACTACATAACCTTAAGCACTCATTCTCTGTAAACTACATACCTCACTTGAGAGCTGATGTACAAAAATCAGCTGTCTGAATACCTTAACACTTACGACAGCTGCCTCTGGACCGATCATAAGAGAAATGACTTGTCATTAATTTTCACATGCTGGATTTATTTTAGCTTTTATGTTTTTGTAATATTATGTAAACAGAATGTTAGTTGTAGGAGTACCCAGGAATGCAAGAAAACATATGGCTCCAACTCCCTTCAATATTCCCAGCACATTCCCTAGCAATTTTAGTTTCGACTGGCTTAAGTGGGGGAGCCAAGGAGAGACTTAAATGCTCTCATCCTCTGCATGTCATGATGAAGAGGTGGAATCACAGCACCTGCTCTCACACATGCAGAGCCTTCCATTTGGGTGAAAATATAACCCAACTGCTCCCTGAGGGTGAGGAAGGTACCCTTTACAGTAGCACTGTAGTTCTACCCCCGCTCCAGGATGGCACTGACAATATTCATAAATCTGTGCCTGCTCTGATGAATCCTCCAGAGACATAGACAATTATGGGAGCAGGGCCACACACAAGTGTTTCTACTTGGCATCTCAACAGTTCAAAAGTGTGTCTCAGACACACACACCCACATACCCAGACTGCCATGTACCCTACCCAAGATTAGGTATTGTGATGGCAAGTATTTAAGATGGATAAATACATACTCCTGCGTAAGCACAAGTATCTGTGCCACCCACTCTTGTCTTACTTCCCACTGATTCTGCTCGTTGCTCTGGTGTGGCAATGCCCCAGGGCACAATAATCCTCAGGTGCCAAGATTTGCCACAGTGGGGTCAGAAGCCTTTGTTGTCATGCCCCAAGCCCTCACCAGCACTTGCCCTGCCACCCATGGCTGTGCAGGACCTGTGTGCTCACAGTTTACCAGGAGCTGCCTCTGCCTCTCATCACACTGCTGGTGCTCTTACTCAGTGCTCCACTGCCCAGGGTGTGAGCATTTTGCAGGGTTGAATGGCAGCAGGAGAGGTCCCCCCAAAAAGGCTTGTCCTGCTTTTGTTTGAGAGACTGTGTAAATCACCAGTGACATTGTGTACTGTGAAGACTGAAAGAAAAACAAGGCTTGAATCATTAGAAGTTAATTGCTTTACACGCTAACAGTTTGCACAGCTCAGAGAGCAAGTGTGGAGTGTGGGACAATCACATCTCCTCATGGGCAAAGACAGGGAAGGAGCAGATTTGCCTATACCCCAGGCTGCTACTTTATACCACAGACAGCTGCTTAAAAGCTGGCATAATGCAGAGGTCCACAGAGATCTCAAAGACTGGAAATACCCCAGAGTTTTTGGATGCCCTGTGAGATTTAGGAAAAAACTAGCAGAACTGAAGGAAGAACATACATCTATTAAAAACACCCACAAGAAAGCTTTCAGTCAAACCTAACCCATATAATGTCTCCAGAATGGACCCCTCCCATGCACCAAATAAGCTCTCCAAATTACAGTGAGAGCAAGCTTGATAAGCTGCTTGGAGATGTCAAAACCTTCCTAAGGCAAACTTTATACAGAATTTTTTTGTGCTGATCACAGCTCATGTCTTGCTTTGTTTGGTTATCCTGCCAGAAGCATAAATGAACTTATAAGAATAATAGGAGGATTAGGTTAAGCTTATTTTTAAAACATTTCCCACAAATTCATCTCATTTGCCTGCTTGTAAACACCCTTGTTCATCTTTGCTGGGTGTCTAATTAGGCAGGATATACTGCAGGTGGCTCAAAATAGGAGCTGAAATAAAGTAGCTTTGCAGTTATGCATGTTAAAGGAAAGATAATTAAAATTTCATGCTATGAGATGTAAACTGATCATCTCAAGGGCCTGAAAGGGATTTCTTCCTCATGTATGACATGGCACAGTTGGCCAGTTACAGTATGGGTGGGTTTCCTCTTCCTTGCAACACTTACTAGCCTCTGCCCAAGGTAGAATATGAGATCTGATGGGCTGGTTTCTTGAATTATTTATTTATGGAAATAGACATATTGCCATCAGCTAAGCATCCCTGCATTTTATTTAAAATCAATACTGAAAAAAGGCTTAAAACATTAAAAGCTGAAATTAAATTAAAACAAAGTAGCAAAGAAAGCTCTGCTGAGAACCTGTCTCAGAGGTTAATTATAAACGAGATGGAACTGAGGTCTTGGAGTTTGAGCAGCCACAGTTAAAAATCTGTGGTGCCTGATAGAGACATAGGGTGATTTCCCCTGATGATGCTGACAACTTTTCCAAATAGCACCTCTCCAAAAATGGGATTTATTTTTGCAGCTAAAAAGAATATACTTCAGTGTAGCAAGTATTTTTAATTTGGCAATGGATCAAGTCACACCAAATGGCCAGTGGATTAACACAAGGGAGGATATCACTCTGCTTTTCCACCAGTCCTTCTCCACACCTGCTCTCCTCTTTCAAAAACCATGCATTGTATTAGAATACTGAGACATCAGTGGTGCTTTCCAGAATGGGAAAGAGCTCTTTCAAAAACTATTTTACCAGTGTATGCAACAGGGACATGCTTGTGCTTAGTCCCAGGGCACATTCATGCTCAGTATGAAATAGTGGCATTTTGATATTGTAGCTTTAATAAGGATATTTACAAGGGGGAACTCTATATTAAAGAATTACGTCTAGGGCATGTTTAAAAACTCTTACAGACAGGCTTTGAAAAATGTGAGGGACAGCAAGACCTAGCACTGCAGGCTTTTTTTTACAACCTCCACAAGTGAACTCCAGTTAGACAAACACAGAAAGGATCTTTCCCTTGCCTGTGGCCAGAAAAATTAGGTCTTCTTTTTTGGGAAATCACCTCTAAGTTTTCTCCTGGAAAAAAAAGAGGCAAGCAAACAGTATCTGAGTGCTCCAGTTTGAATGTTTTCTTTTGTCCAGCCCAGTAAGGAATGCATCTGCTGTCTCTGAACCAGCTGAAGCTTTCTTAAATTGTCTGTGGTACAACAAACGGTGGGAAGGCAAAACAAGGATTACTAACTGGTGCAAGAGACTAGTGTAATAAACCTGCAAGGGACAGGAAAAGTCACAATGATGAAAACCTGTCACTCAAATTCAACAAAATTCCCACACCAAACCTCTGGTGAAGGTAATCCAGGAACAACAAGTTCTGAGAATGCAGTCTGTACTGACAAATGAGAAAGGGCATTTAGGGTACCCTGCTTTTCTGTTAGGTGTCTCCCCCTGTCCTCCCTATCCCACAGTTCCCACCATCCTTCAGGATTACTTTTGTCTCAATCAAACTGACCTTACATTTTTACATGCAGAGTCTCACATCTGTCAGACACTGGGCAATGAGGAAGACAGCATTTGGTTATGAAACACCTGACTTGAATTTCATTGAACCAGGTAATAAACCAGGAAAAAAAAAAAAGTTTTACAAGGCAGAAGCAGGTTTTTGTAGTAAGTCTCTATATACCTGCATGTATGATAAGCATAAATTTAGGGGTTTTTTTCCTGGAAAAGTGAGGGGGGGAAAAAGCCTCATATTGCACTTACAACCACTAGGAAATAACATCTCATTCACAGTACAAGGACAGGGAGGGTTGTGATTATGTAATTAGCTAAGCAGAAAAAAACACATTCCAGACATTTCATCCTTTGAAGGAAAGGAAACTTCTAGGATTTTAATCACACAGTAGTATGCTGCTTCATCTGGTTCTTCTACAAGAGATTTCTCTTTGTTTAAAAAAATAAAAAATAAAAAAAAATCATTCACTTTCCATATAGGGAAGCACAAACGGGGTCACTGGGGAAGCATGCACTTCTCAGCTGGAAGTGAGCCAGGGACAGTCCCAGGTGAATGGTGTCTATCCAACACCACTGTTTTGTCAGATTTTGGAGCCCTCTCCACCCTAATCCCTCCCCCTCCCCAATTCCCAATACCTCAACAGGAAAGGAGACATCTGTGAATCTTCTGGCACTGCTTCAATGTTTTACAGCTGTAATAACCACTGATACAAAGAGAAGAATGTTTTCTAGCCCCAAATTCCTGAGGTACTTTTCTGAACAGACACAAGTGCATGGGACTTGGTTATGTGAAAATCCCCCACCAAGGGCAGGGCTGTGGGGAAAGATGAAGAGGAATCATGATCTGCAGATAATTGAGCTCAGCTTGGCTTTAGATTTATGTTTTCTGACCACTCAACCTATTTGTCCAAATCTAAACTTCTAATCTTTAAATCTAAACAGTATTTTTCTGGCAGATTGCAGTCCCTCCCTCTTGGCTATATCTGATGAAAAATACTTCAAGGAGGGGACTTAAAACAGTGCTGAGCTACAGATTTACATATATGCAGCATTTTTGCAGTGCCTCTTACCATTAGAAAACAGGCAGGACAGTTTGATGCTTGCTGCTGGAAATCCCAAAGTGCATCAGACACTACAAAGTCCATTTTTGTCAGCACTGAAGGTCATCAGGACTCTAAGTCATGGTGTATGTCAGTGAGTTCATCACAGCCAGACACAAGATGCATGGGTTGACATTTAGTGGTTTGGGGAATAAAGCCAGTTTGCAGAGGGGCATAAAGGCAGCAGACAGCCTGGAGAGACAGGCATGGAAGACTGGTTCCCAGGCACCAGTGCTCTTGGAAGGGTTGGGGACACACTGGCTCTCCCAGTGTCTGGGCATCTCGTGCCAGAGGGTCGTGCAGCCCTTCAGAAGGACCTCAACAGGTTGGAGAGATGGGCAGAGAACTGCCTGAAGTTCAACAAAGGCAAATGCAGGGTACTGCACCTGGGGAATAATAACCCCCTGCACCAGTACAGGCTGGGGCTGACCTGCTGGAAAGCAGCTCTGTGGAGAAGGACCTGGAAGTGGTGGTGGACAACAAGCTGTCCGTGAGCCAGCAGTGTGTCCTTGTGGCCAAGAAGGCCAAGGATATCCTGGGGTGAGGGAGAAAAAGCATTGCCAGCAGGTCAAGGGAGGTGATCTTGCACCTCTGCTCAGCCCTGGGGAGGCACATCTGGAGTGCTGTGTCCAGTTCTGGGGTCCTCAGTACAGGAGAGACATGGAGCTCCTGGAGCTGGCCCAGTGGAGGGCAACAAGGACGAGTTGGGGGCTGGAGACCACCAAGAGGGGATCTTACCAATGTCTGTAAGTATCTGAAGGAAGGGTGTCAAGAGGATGGACCAGGCTCTGCTCAGTACCAAATAATAGGACAAGAGGCAACAGGCAAAAATTGATGCACAGCAAATTCCACCTGGACATGGGGAAGAACTTTTTTACTGTGCAGGTGACTGAGCCCTGGAACAGAATGGCCAGGGATGTTGTGGAGTTTCCCTCCCTGGAGATATTCAAGAATCATCTCGATGCATTTCTGTGCCACGTGCTTTAGAATAACCCTGCCTGAGCACGGGGGTTGGACCAGATGACCCCACTGTGGTCCCCTCCAGCCTTATCCATTTTGTAATTCTGTGGTCCATAGAAAACTCACATCCTGGTGTGGATTTGCTCAAAAAAATCCCCTACTATTATTTCAAATATTTTAAAATTCCTTTCTAACCAGAAGCTCCCTGGGTTGTACAGCTGCTCAGTGACAGTTTGCCCAAGAAGTTGAGTAAATTGTTTCATCCTGAGCTCCCCTCTGTTGTGGTTACACTACTGCTAGTACCCAGACTCAGGGCCAGCTTCAGGCAGGCAGTCTGACAGGCACAGAAACATCCATATCTTAGCACAAGGGCAAGTGGAAGCAAGAGACATCCCTTGCTCCGTGCCAGGTCCGCAAGGGGACCAGTCATGGCTTCATGCCATCAGTCCTTCTCTCGAGTCAACACCACTGGCTTTGCCTTCCAGGGGGACACAGGTCAGCTGTGCCCCAGGGTGGGTGGAAAGACAGATATGGAGGCTGGTTTAGGGGCAGAAGCCAGGACAGGAGTCACCCTGATGAGCAGTCACATCTACAGCTGCCTCCTTCACTTCCAGCACAGAGGAGCCCTGGAGCAGCCTGGCCTCAGCAGGAGCAGCACAGGCAACTGCTGAGCCCAAACACACAGCCAGGACCAGAAAACCTCACAGGGGGAATTCTGCAATATGTGCCCTTGGCAGCAGACTGAGGGTTCCAGAGATACCAGTTCCACCCACCCCTTAAACACTTGAATCAGGATTTTCTGAAGTCGTTCTTCAGCCTACATTTCTTTTGTACCATCCTGCTGAGTGAACACAGGGGCATAACCACATGTTATAGCTCTAGGACAACATTGTTAACAGGGAAAAAGCCTTCAAACCTTCTGCTTCAAAGCCACAAACCACTTGGTCCCAGTCTTTTAAACAGAGTTTGCAATGAACTTAGCAATGCAATGGCTCACATGCTCTCTGCAGCTATTTATGGCACAATTGCCAAACTTAATAAGAGAGAACTGACAAACTACACAACATTGAAATTTATGCTCTAAGCTTAAGCAGCAGTATTTTCTCTAGTTAAGTGGAAACTTCTCGAAAAACTGCAAGACTGCAGCAGTTACCTGCATAAAGTTATTTCGTTAGCTGAAATAGAAACACATTAATTGATAAACCACGAGCTATAGAGGGAGGAATGTCATCACATCTCAAGCACCATTTAAGATGAGAATTGCAATAAAGGAGATTTGCAATTCTTGAATGAATGTGACTAACAGATTCAAACAAATGATGCCATTACCATGTTAATTATTGCTTGCCATAAAACACTGAATGCGACTAAACTGAAGTGTTTGAGAGAAAAATATCTCCCTTAGGACAATTGCAAAAGAGGAAAAAGAGTAATTAATTATTTGCTATGCTGTTGTCTGTTAAAAACATAATCACAATAATAGCAACAATAACAAAATATAATAATAATTATAATGATGATAATAATAATAATAATTGGAAGAGTAGTAACAATAAAAAGACTTGTCTGAAGAGTTAGGCACACAAATTTTCCAACCTGACACAGAGAAATCTACTGCATGGCAAAAGCAAGCCACTGAATTTTTTTCCAAAGTTCAGGCAGTAGGAACAGTCTCGAGCACTGTCATTGATGACCTCAGCTGTGCAGGGGTATTAGAGACAGGTGATACACTGACATCATGTTGATGTCACGTTCCAAATCTGTTGATGTCAGGTTTAAAGGAAACCAAACAACCTCCTAGAAAGCCATGGATGCTAATGAGGGCAGGTGTTCTAGGAGTACCAGTCCTGTGTCCTCCTCTACAGCGTCTCCTGTAGCCCTACTTGCCCCTGTACAAGGCAGCATTTCTGTGCCACTCTCAGGGTGGTCCCCACACATCTCAGGGTGCTCCTGTGCCTCCCAAAGAGGCTCCTGAGGGGGGTCAGTCACGGCCCAGCAAAGCAGGGACAGGGGCACACTGAGGAACTGCCCTGCACAACCACGTTGCTCCCTGGCCTCACTGGGGCTGGAGTCACCTCCAGAGTCCTGCTCCACCACTGCTCAAAGACACACAGTGAGATCAGCCACGGGGTAGGGCATGGCGAGCACAGAAAGTGCTCTCCTTCCTCGAGTCTCCTAAGCTCCCCAAATCATCGTCCAAGAGCTTAAATGGTACCACAGTACTCTCTGATAATGTTACAGAGCTTTTCCTGGTTAACAGCAGCATGAGATATTGAGACAGTAGCAGGTATTTTTAGTGCTGCTTATACTCAAGAGCAGCTTTAGGAGTTGGAATGCAAGCTGAATTGCATACATAGTTGAATTTTTTCATTTTTTTGCAAAACCAAAAATCAATCGAGGATGCTCAGCCATAATGAAATGCCAAAATAGACAAGCAGCAACAGTAATGATGCTAACTGCTAATCAGTTCTTCACGCAGGCTTCACCAAAATCTCCTGAATTCAAAATTGTCTCCCTGCTTAAAGAACTTGCCTCCTAAAAGCTAAACCATAAGGGTTATATTTAGAGTACTACTCATGAGTACTGAACAACTAGCAATGCATTCAAGGCAAACAAAAAATACCACCCCAAAACTAAACAAAGCAAACCACAATTAAAATCCCATAAAGCGTGTCTAGTTACAAAACCAGGAATTAAGAGAGTGGTATAAAATTAGATGCTAAAATTGTTAGGTGGCAGCCAGGACTGTTTCAGAATCCTTTCTTGTACACTTACATTGTGCTTTCTTCTACCACGTGCTTTGCAGGGAAACACAAGTCACCAAAGTCACAACATCAAAACAAAAGGATTAAGGGCAACGTGCACAACCTAAAGTGTCAGAGACCTGTCAAGGTCAGGCTCAGGAGTCAACATGCAGCTATGCCTCTACTCTTTAAAACATGAACTATACCCTTTTCACTTAACAATCATGACAATCAGACTGTATGTTTGTTGGATGGCTAAGAAAAGGAGAAACTGCAGCTGCAAAAAGAATGAGATTCAAAATGAATTCGAGGCATCTTCACAGAAATCTCCTCGGTAACAGTGTCAGACAAAAGTTTGCCATGCATTGTCCACTGCCTTTTTTGGTATTTGGAGAAAACACACCCTAATTTGTAATGTTCCTGCTGAGTTTATTTCTGAGAATTTTTTTTAACAGCAGGTCACTCAGGCAGCATAATGAAAATGAAGCAATGTCGATAACGTAGGCAAGAATGACTCTTGGGAATGCAGTATTTCAAACGGAAAAATTCCACACTATGTAATGTAGGAGGGTAAAACCTGAAAAGCTATCCAATTCAATGAGGAGATGAAGAGAAAATGAAAGAATCTGACCCTACCATTCAGCCTCCTCACTGTTCTTACTGTGAGGAGCTTGGTAAGAGTTAGAAAAGCAGAATTTGAAACATTTTAGTTAATTACCATTACAAATTGTAATTACAAAACAGAAATTACAAAACATTGACTAAATATGCTTTTCCAAAGGAGCCTAGTAAAAAGCTGTGTTAATTTAAATTTATTTTCATGGTCATTGAAATTTTTTTTTGCAAAAGTTCATCACCAGTAATGGGTTCTTGCATGAAATTCATGGAAATTAATGAAAAATGCAAATCTCTGAAACACCTGTATTTATCCTTATACACACATGCACAAACATACTTATATCTGTAAAGATTAATGTTAGAAAGGTTTCCAGAACTTTTTCAAATGTGTGTCCCCTAATCATTACCTCCTTGTGGAAAGTTCCCAGTATGAAAAATGGTGATGGTCATTGACTAAACTGCTTGCTACAACTTTATTAGTTTCCTACAAGAAGCAGCATTCTACTACATACCATTATTTAACTACAAAGTGTAGTTAATCTTTTATTCCTGTGTTGGGAGCTGAGCATTCTAACAGTCAGCAACATCTCAGTGGAAACAAATGAATAGGTTCTTCTGAGAGAATATGATGCTCATTTCAACATACAGCTTCCTTAGGGAAAAATATACTTTTCTGCAAAAGGACATAATCAAATTAAATACTTGTTTGATTTCACTGTCTTTCCAGGACAAACATTAGACTTAATTTTAAAGGAACAGAAAAGCTCTACAGTAATTCTGGTGTGCAAGCATGTAGAAAACTTTCTTTCTGGCTGCTGTAGCCGAAACATAAATCATTTTCTGCTGTGGTGTCAGGAAGTGTATTGCACTAAATTAATCATGAGCTACTTTTAAAAAAGGGACAAAAAATCCACTGCAAAATGAAACAAATCTCCCTGGGCCTGTTTTCCATTTGCATTGTCATCACTTACCTTTAAAGGACAATGGAAGTGAGATGGGAATGTTGCTGAAATGCATTCAGCAGAACCTGCCTGTGTGTCAGCTTCTCCAGTGCTCTGTGCTGTGCCTCCAGCCATTGGAAAAGATGAAGTATTGTAACCTGCACACAGCACAGCCTTTCCTCTTTGCCAGGCTCCTAGCACAGATACACTCCAGCAAAGTAAATGCACAGGCACAGAGACTACAAGTCAAGCTGGAGTGCTGCTTCTAGCATTTCCCAGTCCCAGACGTGTTCTGCTGGAGTAGATAAAAGTCCTTCTGTCTCATGATAAAAGAAGAGGAAAGGCAATTCAGAAGGGAAATCGACTCATTTTAGAAAGCTTATCCTAATAAGCCCAGTAGTTTAGCAGATGTGCCCAAGTGGGGAGAGCTGGGAGCACTGAGATCAGGCAGCTCCATCCACCATCATACAACTGTACTCAGCCTGCTTTTATCTTCTACATCATTCAATCAAAAGAGAAGCCCATTTTATTTACTGAGGGGTAAATAAATGCACACCAACTGAGGAACAGAAAATATGTCTGTGTGGCTTAGACTGGAAGCATTTTAAAGATAAAAAATCTTAAATAATTCACTGTGTCAAGGCTTCTAGATCCTCATCTGTCTTTCTTTTCTCCCAGGACAAGATGGGCACGCATGGGGCTTTTTGTTAACTCTCTCAAACTCTCAACCCACAAACTATCTCACCCAAGACACACTAAGCTTATTAATATCCCTGCTGTAATAATGTAATTTTCAAAATACTTTTGGGAAGACACAGAATATTTTGAGTTGGAAGGGATCCACATGCATCATTGAGTCCAACTCTTAAAGGGAATAGCCCACACAGGGATCAAAACTGAACTTGGTGTTTTTAACACCGTGCTCCAACCAACTGAGCAAATCTCAGCGTCACACTCCTCGGGACCCCAAGCAATAGCAACTAAAGTCAGCCTGACTTTACAACTGACTTCAAAATCAGAGCTTACAAAAATGTTTCAAAGTCTCTGCCCCCTCCTTCCTCGGTCTCCAAAAGTACTTCTTCTCTAGGCGATCACAGCCCCGCCTGCCCTTCTCACTGTTGGCTGCTTGGGTCTGCAGGCTCAGGACTGTCCCCATAATGTAACTCTAAGCCTGTATATTAACTCTCAGCAAAAGCAGCTCGATGCACGTGCTCAAATGCTACTGACATCGGGCCAGCTGCATGTGGCTTTTCTCCTTGCACAGCCAACTGTCCTGGTTTTAGTAGCCAGGATCAGTTTGTCACTGGGTGGGTGTGTGTTCTAAACCCTCTATGTCATTTTTCTCATGAACTGTTCACAATGGACCATGTGCAGCAGCTGCCCAGGGCACACCCCACCCCTCAGGCTACAAGGTGGATGTTTAGGAACTTCTGTGAGACAAGGAAGGTTTCCTGCCTCCACACCCACCTGAGGGGTCATGTCTGCTCAGGGGCCATCAGGGATGCCAAAAATATGCCACTGTTCACCTCACAGAGTAAATCACCCACTGTGAAAGTCTCCACCCTGGGGGAGGGACTGGGCGTTCCCATCTGAGCCCAAGTAGAGATAAGCTTGGGTTTCTAGGACTGTGAGCTCTCTTCAGATCCAGAGGAGGACCAGAGCCTCAACTGGACTGAGACTGCCACCCGACTGCAACCATCATTTTCACCTGCAGGTTTCTTGTTCTCTTTTTACTTTGAACTCAGGGGGGCCACGTGGTGCTCAGCACAGGGGTTGGTGAGCTCCATTCTGCTTGTGCCCCACTGTGCCGGGCTGTACATCTGGTGTTTTTGTGGCACAAATGAATTTTCCTTCTGTCTCAGTGTATTTTGTGATCTTTTATTAAATTGTTATTCTGACTTGCAATCCCCTTCTGAGTTGGATTCATTTCTCCTGCCGGTTTAACTCTAAACCAGCACACCAACTCACCATCTCCCTCCCTGTCCAGCCACACCTACCGGTAAAACGTTGTATAATCCACCGTCGAGTGACAGCTCTGAAACTCCCACGCCTTGAGCTTCTGGCACTCCCGGTGGGCTCGGAGCTTCACCCGGACTGTGCCGTGGCAGAGCTCGGGCACGGGTTTCCTCTGCGGGCGGCTGCAGAACTCGTTGGACTCCACACGCCAGGATTCGGCAAAGTCGTCCACGTCGAACTTAAAATTCCCGTCGCCCCCGATCAGGTCGTCTCGTTTGTGCCCGTTGTAGTTGCCACACAGACCACAGAGCCTGCCTTTCAGGTGTGGTGCAGCCATGACTTCCACGAAGCTGTCCCCATCCCAGGAGATTTCCAAGCCTAATGCAAAGACGAGACAAAAACATGCACACCAAAAGGAAAATAAAATGGTGAGAGAGAAGGTGAAGAAATTGAGGATAACAAACTGCATCTGATGTTTGTGAAACAGTGTTCATGGGAACCTGAACATTGGTTCTGTCCTGACAATGCTGTTAGATTTCTATATATCTCTCAGGAAGTGTCTCTGGCAAATGCAGTGTTTTTTAAATCACGGTTGATTACAATACACTCATGCCTCTGTTTGGTTTTTTTCCTCCTCACTGAGTGGGGTTATCCTAAAAAATATGAAGCCATGGCAGAACTCTTCTCAACACTGAAAGAGGGCTCTTGCAAAGTTCTGCAAGTTGAATTTGCTAGGGTAAATTTCTAGCTGATATCTCAGGGGACACAGAATTTCAGCCACTGTCACCCATTGCACTGATCATGGGCATACAAAGGTGCCCGTGCACCATACGACTCTACAAGTGACCACTTTATGGGAAACATCCTTTTCTACCCTACAAAGCTAATGCTGGCGACTCATTCAGGTGAATACAACTGTTCAAACACAAGTACTTTATTTCATGTGAATAAAGAGAGTTACAAAGGTTACAACAAAGACAGGTCAGATGGTCAAAATTATTGTAAGAAGTTTGAATTTCATTCAAACTGTTCATTCAAAAGGCATTAATTACCAACATTTTGAAGTTGTCTGCATAAATTAGCAACACTGAGAAACGATGGTAAACATCTAACCTTCATCTGGTGGTTGTGATGTAAACCCTCTGCTGCAATTTGTTTTACAGGAAGGTTTGGCACTTCTGGTACACCAAAATCAAAATTACTTTCTGTGGGTGAAATCCACTTTATCTGCCAGCCTCCATCTAAAAGCCCCCTTAAGTCAGGGCCCTCTCTGATGGAGAGAAACGTGCAGCTCTGGATCACAGAATGAGTGCCTAATGCAGAGAGAATAAACTACCTTCTGAATGTCTTTCTGTTTCCAGGGATACTTTAGAGAGCCCAAAGACAGGGTGGAGACTAGACTTCTAGTTTTTACCTGGGTGACTGTAAATTAATTGAATTCCATTCTTTGAGGAGTAAATATGCATCTCATAAGGGAAAACAATTTTGGTATCATATGGGATAAAAACAACACCAAGAATCACTGCTGCTAAACTTCTACCCCAAAATAGCTTCTCCTGCAATTATTTCCAGTGTTTCATGAATGCTTTTTCTACTTCACGTGTCTGCAGTTACCCCTCACCTGATGATCACAAATCATTTTGTTGATGTTAATTATTCTCATAAAGTACCTGTGAGCAGTGACCAGTTAAGGATAAACACATGACTCTGTTTTTAAATCGGATAATCCAGATTTTACCCTCTTCCTGCTGCCTGGCCAAGAATACCAAGAAGCATCAATCTGCAGTGCAGGACCAGGGCTTCACTCCAGCTTTCTTCATTTGCTGTGTGGGCTGGCTTAGCACCACTCTTTCCTCTTGTAAATCAGTGCTTGTCACTATGTGATCCAAATCCTGCTCTCCTCATGTAAGTAATTAACATACCAGTGACTCCGTTCAAAGTGGAACCCTGCCCTTAACAACACATCCCATTGTCCCCCTTTGACAACTCCCACCCGGGCTACAGAGAAACAAGGTGAGGCTCAAGTGGCAATCGTGGCCATGTCACCAGGAGGTCTGGGAAAAATTTCCTCATCAAGGCTGGGAAGACAATTCTGCATCACCTGTCACTACAGTCCATTATACCATGTTTTCTTGCCACAATGGGTTAGCAATGATGGCACAAATATGTCCTGAAGTGACTACGCCTGAAGTCAGTTTCAAATTATCTAATGAACCTCAGCATGGATAGGACCACTGTGTCCTCCTCCAGAGACACTTTACACCCAGCCAACTGAGAAACTGGGCAAGACTACAACTGCTAATGAGGCCAGCACAGTGGCAAGGGGGAAAGCTGGCTTTTAAGCTGCTTCATACAGTCATTATCGTTGCTGGACAAATTCAAATTCCAGCTGTCTTTGCATCTGACAGTGCTGAACAAAACAAAACACAGCTTGATCTGCAGACACAAGATTAATACTGCCATGATGGCATTTAGAAAAAACTTGCCATTAACTTATAAACCAAGATTTCTTCAGACTTGAGAATCATATAAACTTTCTCAAAGCTTAGAGCATGAAGATCCAAATTCTCAGACAGTTCTCTTCAGATAATAACCACAGTTTTTAAGGCAGTGTTCAACTTCTTCCCCCAAACAACCTCCCTCAGAACCTGCTCACTTTAAACAAAGTCAGAAAAGACTGGCTAATGATTCTGTCTTAATTTTCCTTTTATGACAGGTTTTTTCCCTCAAGACAGGACTTATTGACCTTCAGTGAAAATGCACTAATTATGAAAGGTTAACTTTAAAATTTTCCTGAATATTTGTGTCCCTTCCATGAGAGTTAAGTTAAACTGCTTGTTACATGCAGCTTTGTAGCCCTGGCAAAAGGCATGCAGGTATGCAGACAAAGAAGAACATAAAATTATGGCTTTTCATCTCAGCACATAAAAAATGCACATTTTTAAACCTAGAGATTCTTGCTTTGATTACTGGAGTTGATTCAAGAGATACACTGTGTAACTACCACAAAAGGAGGTACTTTTCCCTAGCTGGGTATGGTTTAATTACACTTTATTCTGCTGTAATTGCTCAGATGGAAGGGCAATTTCTAGCTTTGATGAACAGCCTAAAGGTTTCTGTCCATAATGGAGCTTATTCCCTTTTGGAGTAACAAGGAAGGGTATTCAGTCCTACACGCATGACACTTCTGTTGGAGCCTGAGTGCACTGTGCAGCGTGTGTAAACCAACAAGAGTTGTGACAGACAGGCTTATGCTATGGAGTAATGTTTGAAATGGTCTCCTTGGCAGACAGAAATTGTTTGGAAGGGTTTCTTGGTGCCTACAGCCCTCTCTTCTTCTCCCCACTCAAAACGGATGAGTTTCCCGTTCACTTGGACAAGGAGCAGAATTCAAGAGATGTGAAGCCAAAGGATGCAACATCTGTCCTATCTGGGGATGTGCAGAAGAGGAATATTCTCTGAGTGACTTTTTAGGGTTTTCCAATTTCCCTCTCTCTTTGAAGGATGATTAACCAACTTGTTACTTGATTTCTTAACTTGGCACGCTGTGTACTCTACTGCATTTCAAAAATACCCCCCTGGATTTATGTACATCACACAGAGTTCCCCAAGCTGGGAGCTCTCATCAATTGTTCTGCATGATTTTTCATGGTAAAGGCATCCTCAAGAACTGGCAGACCATCCTTCCCTACAAATTTAGTGCCAAAGTGGTACAGAAAACCTCAGCAAAGTGGCTTTGTGCAAAAGACCAGCACAGAAACAATAACAACAACAAAATGCTCCTGCACTAGAGGGACAGATAAGTACCTCCAGCCCTGTGAACCTCTACTCTCCCATCTTTGGAACCCACAAATTTTAGATAAGGACTCCACAGCACCCCAAGCACACCCATGATGAAGTAGCTGCCAGTGCAGAGTGCAAGGATGGCTGCTGTGTGACATCCAGGGCTACAGCTGGTGAGGAATTTAGCAACAAAACAGGTTTTCACTGGAAAATGCCAATTCATCAGAACTGAAATGCTTCAGGGAGACGTATCGTATTCAATGGACTTCCAACACAGCACAGGCAAGGCTCCAAGCTGGTTTCCTGCCAGCTCGCCTGGTGGGCTGCCTGGAAGCCTGCATGATGGGGGGATGAGACTGCAGCACTGCCCTGTAGCCAGGGACCACAAGGCTTCCTGAAGCTTTGGGCTTCCCTGTTTTAGCCAGGGCTCAGCTCCCGGCTCTGCAGAAGGAAAACCCAAAGCCATGGGAATGCTGGCTGAGATGTAAGCACCAGACTCTGCATTTCCCAGCCTGGTTTTACTTTGAATTTCGCTTCTAGTGCAGTGGTTTTGCTTATTTTTCATTAATTCCTCCCTCCCCTTCTTTTTTCACCCTACACTGGGAAAGCATGTATTTTTTTTTAAATCCCTGTTTCCTTCTGAAACAGAGAAAATTCTCCAACTTTTTTTCTCCCCGGCACTCAGAATTTCCTTTGGAACAAAATGTTTGTGTTTAAACCAGTTCTACTCAGCACATTCTTCCTCCCTACAGCCTCTCTGCTGCTTGTCCTCTCCCAACAAAATGGAGCCATGTAGTTCTGCTGCTTTCCAGGCCTTACGTGCTGAGGAAAGGAGGACTTGGCCCAACGTGCTGCATTCAGTGAGAGAAACCTGATCCTGCTCCGTTAAGGGGAGGAATTATTTAGGCTATAATTTGCAGTGATTACACACTGTTTGGTATGTTGTCATATGCCATGTTTGCACTTCCTCTGCCAACACATGGACAGGGATGTGTATAGTCATTTATCAGGCTTGCACCAGAGACAAATGGAATAGCAGCAGGGTTAGCTGCTGTTCATCTTCCACTGAATGCCTTTCCTTGGCCTGTGGTTGGCTAATGAAATCCACATCGCCAGAATTCATGGTGCTCAGCTGGCTGCAAAGAAAAACCCTCAAGATGCTTTTAATTAGAAGTTGTGAATAATGGTCAACTTGTGTGCATTTTACAGACAGCCACAAAAATCTGCGTTGCCACTTTGAGGAATGAGCCCAGAACTGGGATCCACATTATGCAGCCTTACATTTCCAGGGGCTATATGAACAGGTGTCTAAATTCTCAGCTCAGCAGTGGGTGCTAGTGAACCCCTTGGCAAAAAAATGATGCCAGATAACTGGTATGACTGTGTGTCACGCCTGTGACCGTATCCCTCTGCAGGAAAGACTGGTTTCACTGCTTTCACGTGGCATTTAATTGAATTAGCAGTAAATAGTGTTCTCACTGAAACAGTACTTCACTGTGCAAGGGAAATCTCTCAGGGCTACAGTAGTACCTAACACATGCTAATGAGAACATTTTAAACTTCCCCTCAGTATTTATCTGTGCAAGGATATTATAGTCTCAGAATGGTTTATCAAAACAAATGGAAGTCCTCTGGTTTAGCATTTTCACAATTAGTGTATTTTCTGGGACTCAAAAGACCTGAGATTCTGCTGTCTCCCTTCCCTATTTCTATAAATAAAGCACCAGATTCTCTGAAGTTTCTAACTTGTTTTTGCTTCTGGTGCTATAGACTCTGTTTCTTGCAGACAACTTCTTATTTGGGTACAAAACAAGCCCAAGAAGATTGCACTGAACAACAAATTATGCCTCAATTTTCAAACCAGGGCCTCCATTTCGCTGGGCAACCCCTCTGAAATGTTTCCAGACTTTGACAACTTAAACTCATTCCTACCATTAATAACCATGACTTTGTATAATTGCTCACTTAAACTGCAAAACATGTTGTTGCAACTGTGAAAAAACCCTGAATGTCACGTGTAAGAACTGATCCCTCTGTTGTTATGTGTAAGCACAAGATGATGCTGTGTGTTGAATTTGCATGGCAAGATTTTGGTAGCAGAGGGGCTACAGGGGTGACTTCCATGAGAAGTGAGGAGTCCTCCCCCTGAGGAGGAAGGAGTGGCAGATACAAGGTGTGATGAACTGCCCACAACTCCCACTCCCCTCTCCCTTGTGCCACTCAGGGCAGGAGGAGGCAGAGAGAATCAGGAGTAGAGTTAAGCCTGTGAAGAAGCAGGGCTAGGGAGAGAAGGTGTTTTTAAGATTTGGCTCCATTTCTCATTATCTTCCCCTGATTTGATTGGTGATAAATTAAACTGATTTCCCCAAGATGAGTCTGTTTTGTCTGTGATGGTAATTGCTGAGTGATCTCTCCCAGTCCCTATCCCAACCCATGAATCTTTCATTGTATTTCCTCCTCCCTGTTCTTGTGAGCAGGGGAGGGTTAGAGTGGCCTTGGAGGGCACATTTGGTTGACATCCAGCCAGGATCAACCCACCACACCCTGCATAAGCCATTTTAAGTTACTGGAAGTGAAAATCATGACACATTTGTCTATTCAGGCAGTTAATTGTCAGCCACAGAATGAAATACGACTTAGCAAATATCCTGCTGACTTCAAACTCATAGCTGGGATCTCTGTCTGCTTGTGGGCTGCAGGAATTTTGAAAGCACTCGGGGTCCTAAGATCTCTCAAGATTTACAACCATATTTATTACCACTATCATGCCTTTTTACTGACTACTGTTCACATCGAACTTAAGAAGCCCTTCAGGGAGAAGACACACACACACACACACACACACACACACAAACACACAGAGTGGCCCTACCTGCTTTGGTTGTCACTTTGAGCAAATAGCCATCCAAATCGATCTGAAATTGCGGTGTCTCGCAAGGCAGTGAGATTCGGGTCCCATTCCACTTCACTGTGAGGTGCTGCTGGAGGCTGATTGTGCTTCTGCCCAACACAAGGTCCACTGACTTTGTCCAGGAGAAAGAACGGGTCCGACGGGCATCGTTTTTCACCAGCACCTGAAAGGGCGAGGCAGAGGAGGAGCAGTCTTTTGTCAAAACGTACTGACATGTTCCCTGAAAGTTAAATGTCCGTCCATCAAAAGTGTTGTAGTGAGGGTCTCCAAATACAGTGCAAACTCCAGGCTCTGCAGGTGAGTGAGAAACAAAAGCGCCACATCAGGATCAATCAAAGTCTGAAAAAGGCAGTTGATAAGAACTTAGAGGATGCTGCTCTCGCCTAATCTACCTGCTCTACAGGGCAGGTTTTGGCTGACACCCACTAGGAAGAGACATATCTCTGAAAAACAGAAGGCTCACAGCTTTGGCAGAAGTCTTTCCCAAGGTGAAGGGGAAACCAAAGACCAGTTGATTCCTGGGGCAGCATAGGAAGGCTGACTAACCTATAGCTTTGTCCCTTAAACACATAATAATAACAATAATCTACCATTAGGACAGTTTAGGTCATTACAATGCCTGTGAAATTTCTCAAACTTTAACACAATTAAAAACTGTCACTCCATTTTAGCAAGACTTGGTTCTGTCCATATTTTACATACGCCCACTTAGAAATAATGCACACTTTTAAAACAAGGTGTGTGTACTTTTCCCCCCAAATCATCTTAGAACCAGCATCTCATGCAGTTTTACAAGCTATTGTATGTGCTGTTTATACACAACTGACTTGTGGTTACCACGTTACCAACTAGAAGTCAGCAGTACACGACTAACATGATGCAAGAGCTATTTAAGACCCTCCACCAATCATTTGCACCACGACAAATGGGAGGAGACTTCTTATGGATGTTTTCAGCCATGTGCTGGTCAGGGAAGTCCTAGCCCAAAGGCACAACGTTTCCACAGTCAGGTCAGTGATGCTGAGTTTCCCTGCAGCTACCCAGCAACTGATTGAACTGCCTCACCATTCAAGACAAAAGCAAATTTATTTGCCTTGCAACCTTCTGGTGTGACAACAGAAGGTTCTAACCACATCTCACTCCTGCTGACTAAGAGTCTCAGGGCAGAGGAATGCACACTGCTACTGCCAACTGGACACCCCTGGGCTAAGGCTGCTTTGGAAAGATGATGCTTATTTTAGGGGGAGGACTATCTGACCCAGTGAACAACATCAATTGGAAAAAAAAAAAACAAACAAAAACAAAAACAACAACAACAACAACAACAACAACAA
>VXAU01006175.1:458246-552089 GCA_013399695.1 Formicarius rufipectus | reverse complement strand
AAAAAAAAAACAACCAAACAAAAAAAACTAACTAAAAATGGCTTGCCTGAAAAAGCAGCTTAGAAAAGGCAAATTCAGATTAAAAAAAAAAAAAAAGAAAGAAAGAGAGACATGAATGTTATGGAGAAGAAAATTCCCTTCATTGAATACAATTTAACTACACAACATCCCTTTTCTCAGCAGGGTTTTTCAGCCTAGGCAGTGTTACACTAAAGCAACTATAACCCTTCTGGTGTTTTCCTTGCTTTAAAGCATTCCCAGGGTAACCCAGATGGACCTCCAGAAAATGGGGCTGAAGGGCACCCCAGGAGGCATTCTCTTCTCCAGCTGCAATGCAGAATCACCTGTACCCACATTATTCCTGACAGACCCATAGGTAACCACAGTAGTAACAGCAACTCCACAGCCACCTCTGGCAACCTGTTGCAGTTCTCAGCTGTCCCTACTGCAAGAAAGGTCTTCCTAAAGCCTAACCTCAGCCAGTCTGCTCTCACCACATGATGCACTGCTATCAGAGATACTAGTCACATGCATGGTTCTTTAGCTAAGACAATAACTAATCTTGGCATCATTATTACCCCTCTTTACTATGTCTGGCAACTAGGGACCAAAAGTTTTGATTTCTCAAGGACATCATGGTGACTGCTCCATTAGAAGTCAGAATGAACCATATTTGATCAACACCTCTGCTAAACAGGCCTGATAGACTTTGGGCAGAGCCTGAAAACCACGACACTCAGGTAAAGTGCTTTTAAAAATGTGCCTTTCTGTGAGTTTCCTTTTTCTCGCTGATAACAATAAGGATGCTAATAACTGCTTTCCAAAGTTTATTAAAAGATGAATTGATTCTCCATAAATTGGAAGGAACCATAGAGCTTTTAATCACAAAAATCATTTGTACCAATGGCAAAAATAAATCTGTAAATTTTACATGGAGACCATCTGACTTTATCTGTTACTAAATCACACTAACATGTTTCTGATTTCTTTATTTATTCATCTAAGTATTAGCATGAGTATTAAGATACATGTTAGTACCAACTCAGATTCTACTTCAGCTTTTCCATCTTTAATTTTGCTTTAAGTGTAATGACAACTTTTGTGAAAACAAGGAAACTATCAAAAAAAAAAATAAATCAGCCAAAGATCAGTAAAGATTCCAAAGGAAAGAACTTGATTTTGTCTGTGTTTCTAAAGGCCAAGAATGTGGACATGTTAGACCTGCTATTAACCAACCTACTCGAGGGGGAAGGCTGATTCCTCACCTAAGTAAGTGGCTAAGAGGCAAGACATGAGAGGAACAAACATAATTTAGAGATGTGCAAGTAAAATTGATAGTACCTATGGGATCCAAAGGAAATATTTATTTTTAATTTCTAATGTGTTATGCAGAGTAATGTTGTTTTATGCTATGTTACATCATGTCACGTCATATGTTAACTTGATGCAGTGCAGTTAAAAATGTATTTTGGACTGGATAGCTGAATGTCTGATCCAAATTTTGCTGTTTTCTTTAATAACCAAGGAAATGGAGGAGGGAAAATCACCTAAAACCAGTCTGAATAATTGATTCTTTGATATCACTGTGTAAAACATTCTTGAAAGGTTTGCTAAAATTGCGGGGTTTAAAAAATAAATCCACGCTCTGCAAGAGTGTGTGCGAACTTGGGCACTGCCAGTAAGAAAAACTGGTTGGTCTAGAAATAAGCCCTAAATACTGGGTGCAACAAGACTGTAAGAGACAGTCAACATGAAAAGAAAAGAGTTCCTGCCATATTTAGCTTCTGGATTGTGTATTTCCTTTTGGGAGAGTTTCAATCACATCGTATTTTATGGCTTGCTTCTTTTTTTTTTTTTCTTTTCCTTTTTCTTTTTCTTTTCCTTTTTCTTTTTTTTTTTCTTTTTCCCTTCTGAAACAATCCAGTCTTTCAGCGTGGCAGTTTTTGAAATCTATAGGCAGCACTGATCATCTGGGTAGGATTGTGTGTGACTTGCCCCTCTGTTGGGACACAATGGGTAGAGAAGTGCTGCTTCATCACCAGAGTTATGTTCCCCAGCACTGGAGCATGAATTCTGCTAGCTCATGCTAACAAGGCACAGTGTCATGGGTGAAGATCTTTCCCTTTCTTCCCTGCAGTAAACTGTCCCCAGCTAATTGCCAACACTCCTTATGTCCATCAGCTGTCTAGGACAGAGATAGGAAAGGGCAATTATAGACAATACTTCCCCCTAGCACCCCCCCAGCCTCCAACAGCTTTTAATTTGGGACTTTCTGAGCTAGATATGGTTTCTCCTAATTTAGTAACCATTGATAGACTTCTTTTCTGTGAATTTTTCCATTCTCCCCTGGAACCAAAAAATGTTTTTAGCATCTACAATATCCTTGGGCATAGTACATGAAGAACCATGGCCTCTTGCTTGTTTTGAACCTATCATTCATGATCTTCAGTTCCTTCTCTTGCCCATCCACACGTGCATATGAACGCAAATATTCCCTCTCTATGCTCAAAAAACACAGATTTTTCAAAGGAATGCCCCAGAGGGTTCAGGAGGGCATGATTTTCAAAACACCTCAAGCACTCAACTCTGATTAAATATTATTGGGAGTTAGATGCAAACACCTCTTCTGGAAATTCTGCATGTCACTCCCAAATCAGTATTGAGAATGTCTGGCATTCATAAAAGCTTTTGGGAGCTTGGCAGTTTTCACATATGTTCTTAAGGCAACTAAATACAGACTTCACTCTTTTATATTTGACAATATTAAACTATATGTGTGATTAATGCAGTTTATTCAGCTTCTACCTAAGGCTCTACAGCTTACACGCAAACTAATAATAGCATTTAGGTGCTAAAGTGACTACTATAGAACTCTTGGCATGCTTTTCTTGCATATACAAATCACGTTCCCAATTCAAGTGAAATAGTGACTTTCATTAGAAAAAGGAATAGGGAAGGTAACTGTGGGCAAGGAGCACTGTTTTTGAAAACCCATTTAGCTGCACAAAAAAAGGAAGCTTAAAAAACCATGAAAAAGAACACATTAGCATTTCCTAAGTTTTAATACTCTCAGAAAGAAAAAAAAAATCACAACCTGTTTTGGGCTACATGGAGGCATAAACATCTTCAAGACCACTCATTTCCAGTAAGTTGTATGCTGAGTAAAGGTAAGAACCACTTACTGAAATAAGTGGGTGCCAAAAAGTACCTTTCTGCCATCCACCCAGTGCCCCCATTCCCCCAGACAGTGTTTAGCTTTTTCAGAAAGGCAAAATATATATCGTGCTTGGTGGAGGCCAGACAGACAGTCAGCACACACATCCTGACCAGCATGAGTCTATTGGCTGGGCAATCAGCACACTTGTAACTCCAGACCAGCCACGGGACATATTGTCTCTAGCTGGGTTTATTATTTGTTGGGATATAAAGGAAAATGGGACACACATCCGTAGGAAACCAGACTCTGTTAGCTCTGGTGCTCATGGAATAGCTTGTTTTGTTTTTTCAGGAGATCAGAGCAGTCAATTGAAGTCCAAGATGTCCAGATGTCTGGTCACACTCTTCTGGGCTTGTAGGTAGTTAAGAGTGGCCAAGAAAAATATCCTTTAAATTATAACTAAAATCAGTTTGGACACTTTCTAAGTAAGGAGAGGGAGGGAAAAATACAAGTTTACCAGTTAAGGGTGTTCTGGTTGCACATCCATAATTCAAAAATATCTCAGCTTTTTAAAAATAAAATGAACCTTTGAATGCAATTAGCCCATATGCTGAATTAAGCCCTAAATCAAGCAGAACACATTATTAACTTTTGAAAACCAGCTACAGAACACGCATAATAGAATTTCATTAGGTTTTCTATAAAAAATGCATAGCCATAGAGTACTTTCTTCATAACTGCTACACAGTGCAGCTTGATATAATACACATTACAAGGTGTGGTGTCAAAAACTCCACAGGAGTCTT
Source organism: Formicarius rufipectus (assembly GCA_013399695.1). Taxonomy (NCBI): domain Eukaryota; kingdom Metazoa; phylum Chordata; class Aves; order Passeriformes; family Formicariidae; genus Formicarius; species Formicarius rufipectus. Next base: position 548,126 of record VXAU01006175.1, on the reverse strand, counting down.
TATGGTCTATTTCATAAATAAAATAGCTATTCCAATTTGTCCAAATACATATTTATACAGTAGACCATCACAGCTGAAATGGGAGGTAAATCCTGAACAGTAGTAGTCCAGCATGAATACACAATTGCAGTCTTTTTGTTGATGTGTTTCTCCATGGCAAGGAAATAACACAGGTAACAGGGGCCTGTGTGGTCCTTTGATCCCACTTCCTGCTCTCACAGGTACCTCCAATGCATAACCCCCCCCCCTTTTTTTTTTTCCTTTCTTTGAAGAATCAGCACTTCTTTCAGTAATTCTGTAAAGCACATAAAAAGGATGCAGGACCAAGTGAAGGACCAGGTGAAAGAACCAACCTTGTACTCCTAAGTCTGGGTTCAAATGCCCTTGAGCTTGGTTTAGCACCATTGATCATTTTGTCAATTAAAACGACTGCAGAATGATTTGTGATGAACGAAATTTTCTGCCCCAAAAGAGGCCTTTGCTGCAAAATTAATCATGTGCACTGCTAGACCCAGATGACTGCAGTCCACTTTGAAAAAACCTCATCCACAAAATCTCACAATGACTTGGGTAAGACTGTGTTAGGATTCTTACTGATCATGACTAAAACACACCTACATGCTTTCAGTAGGAAGTCTTCATGCAATTTCAGCAAGGCCTATCAATTCAATTGTCAACAACAAGATTTAACCTTCACTGCAAATTCCTATCTTTGTCTGAAGTTGAGAGCAGTCTGGTAACATTATTTGAACTCAGGTTTAATGTTTTCTTATTTTTAATATGAAAATGACCTCGATTTAACATAGAATTACTAATTTATGGAATTGACGTCAGTGGTGATTTTTCTAAATCAAGTCCAAAAGAGTGCATTTCATTACATTTTTTACAGCAGCATAAACTAAACTGTTGAATTTTCCACTGGTATGACCACTGTGTTTAATTAGTGATAACTGTACAGCAGCCATGGAGCTTAAACAGCAACATGCCAAAACTAACTATAGCTAAACTTCAGCAACAGTAGACAAAAGAGACCCTCCAGCCCTTAAGGAGATGAGGTGCTTTTTGTCTCTGAAACAAACTGCTTTGAAAACAATCCTTTGATCATTTTATCCCCCCTTTTTTTTTCCAGTTTAAAGTGTATGCTTTCACAACGTGACTGGTTTTTGACCCACTTTGTAGAACTGGCTGCTTTTAAACTGTACTCAAAGCTCTCCTGTGTACAGGATGTTCTTGTACCTCCTCGTGTTGCCTTTACTTTGGAAAATTAATATCTGCTGGACCGCCAGAAATGTTTGGTGTGTTAGGATGTGCAGAGAGGATCAAGAGGAGTGAGGGGGTGAGGGCAAGGGCTGTGCACATACATCTCATCAGGAATTGGCTCAATTAGCAAAGTTTCTAATTACTGCCTGAGACTGGGATCATCACTGAAATCCTTATGCCTTTTGCTGATCTTGCATTGTGACGAACGCCAAGGTGGAATCAGTGCCTTGCACTGTTAAAATGTTCATGTTAAAACAGCCACCACTGCTGTATGACAGGGGGCATTTAAGCTCTTTGGTTGCACTGTCTTTTAACCATAAAAGCTTAGAATGAGCTCTCCTCTAAACACTAAATGGGTCCACAGTGAGACAGCTCTCTAAACAAAAGAACCCCTCTGTTTTGTGTGCAACGGTGAGCATCACTGTGGGACAGCCAGTGCAATGCAGACAGGACCCATAAGAGCCCTGTTCCCTTCCCGTAAGGGAACATGGTTGTCTATCCTGAAAGCTCTGGGGAGACCTAAGAGCAGTCTGCCAGCACCCAGGAGGAGGTCACTGAGAAGATGGATGCAGGCTCTACACATCTGCATGGCAGGAGGGCAAACAACAGTGATCTGCCTTAAATTTCTCATCTTGTAATCATGACTATTCTCTTCTTATATCATCATGAAGTTTTGAATTTTTAGGTAACCTGGTTCCTAGATGAGTTATTTTTACTCTGAAGAAGTCTGGACTTTGCCTCCTTCTCCCATGAAACAATAACCACAAGTCATCACTCTCTGGCAGCATTTCTGAAGGAGCCACTGTAACCTCGTACAGTAGAGGGTCTCCTGTGCTTTGAGGGAATGGCTGGTCCCATTGTTTTCCACCCCTCTCATGTTACAAAGGAACACATGAGGAAGGTTAAATGAGACTGAGACAAGAAAAGAGGTGAGAGAGAGATTGAGAAATTCGTGACACTAATGATATGTCATACTTCAACAAAGGTCTATGCAAATTTCTTCCCCCATGAAACTGAGCTAAGACGAAATCCACTGCTGGTCAGTTGAATCCTCTTCCATTTCTTCCTCTGCTCAGCATTATTTCAAGTGTTTCTGAGGTGGCCATTTGTATTTAGTTTAATCTGGATATGCAGACTTGCAAACTAGGGGTTTTTTAATTACAGAAATAGTTTTTTCAAAATATTTGAGCGGCAGAATAGAAAACCAGATATTTAGCATATGGAATTTGTGCAATCCAAGAGCACCCAGAACTGAGTTGATCAGCAAAACCATTTGATTTCAGACAAAAAAACAGGAACATTCTCCTTAAAAACAAGTTCCTTCTCTCAGAAGCCTTCCTGTAGACCATAAACCCCCATTTTAGCAGTCTCTCCCTGTTTGGTAAAATACTTAAAAATGTACTGAAGGAAACAGGTAATGGTATCCTGTTAACTTCAGTGAAGACAGGTCTCCCTGTTGAACTCAACAGGACTAGTTTAAAGACAAGTATTTGGGTAAGTGCTTTGCTGACTAGAGAGAACACAAGCAGTAGCACAACTTAATGATCATTCCTGAAGTAAAGAGTAAAGGCATAAAAGGGTAATTATTGAGCTAAACATCATAAAGAAAGAAGGACAGTTGTCTATTCTACTTTCCACTGCTGCCCCAGACTTTGTCTCAGATTTCTGCACACTTTTTTTAACTCTCACAAATTATCTGCAACGGTTTTGGATTTTATATACATACAACTGGACTGTTAGTTACAGGTATAAAAGGTACCCAAGTCCTAAACTCTATTCATTTTCTTGTTTTATTGCCTACAAATTTCACTGGACAACTATATCCTTCAAAATGCAGCACCTCAGATTTGACAAAAATAGTGTCATTTTGAAGCAGAATAAAATAAAAATAAAATATCCAAGCATTTTATTTTAAATTTACAGATTTATAGGTGGCAAAATCCATGGCCAGCAATAATCATCTGCCCCTTAGCCGCCTCTAAGAAGAAGGCAGAAAAGCAAACATACCTCATTTATTTTCTCAGAAAGAACAAAAAAGAATTTAAAGAATGTAAAGAGAGGACTTACTTTCAGTGCAAATGGGACAGCATCCTTTTCTGTTCAGGATTTTGCCCTAATTGGGAGAAAGACAGGGTGATTTAATGAAAGAGTTCTTGGAGCAATGACTGTGTCATGTTGTAAGACTGGATAAGCCTTTGAAAATAGTTCAAGTTGTGTTTGAACTCAATGCCCTGGTTACAGCTTCAAATATCAGGTGCTAAAAACAGACAGAACTATTCAAACAGCTTCCTGGCAGTCTTATAAGAAACAAAATACTAAAAGGGTTCTCTGTTACCACTTTTCTCTTTAGAGAGAATGTGAGAGAATTTTGGACTCATATTCACAGGTATCTAAAGTGGACGAGTCATTGGGTTGACAAGATTGCTACTTTGCCCCCCACCTCCCCAAAATATAGACAATACATTTCCCATTCATTCCCTTTTGGTCACCACACAGAAGCAATGTGCTCCATCCCAACCCCCTTCCCACATCAGTCATTTTTCATATAAAAAGGCAGGCAGGCAGGCAGGCAGGGAGGAAGGCAGGGAGAGAAGGAGGGAGGCAGGCAGGAAGGAAGGCAGGCAGGCAGGCAGGAAGGAGGGAGGGAAGGAAGGCAGGAAGGCAGGCAGGAAGGCAGGAAGGAAGGCAGGAAGGAAGGCAGGAAGGAAGGCAGGAAATCTATTTATCTATTTTGGCTAGATCTTTTGGTATGCCCACCAAATCACACGGAGCAGTGTCCCCAGTGAAGCAAATGGGCATGCATCAAAGGCTGTGCAACATTTAAAAACACACAGTTTGGTCTTATCATAGCAATATGGACACAGAGTTCAAGTATTTATCTACCACTCTGTCCAGGTCAATTCTGCTTATGGTTGTGTCTTACACAAGGATGATTAGAAGTAGGAGACTTGCCTCTGTGTGCCTGCATTCATGCTCCTCTTCAGTCTTCATCGACTTAAAAGATGTTCTATCTGATTTTATTTCAACTCCCTCTAGTTAACCATCAAGCAAGTGGATAAGCCTGGAATATTTCAGCCTGAACTATGTGTTTTGCCAAGCAAAAACTGTTGCTGGTCTTAAGAGAACTGAGGGTCATATTGGAGCTCATCTGTATTCCCATATGGGGAAGGAACAGGCACACAAAACTCTGCTGGTCTCCAGCACTCACCCTTTGCTCCAACAGCAGCTAAACACCGAGAAAGTCCCCTCTGTGTGACTACTGCTCCTGTTCCCCCACCAAGCAGGTGAGCAAGGTGAGGCCAGAAAGAGTGAGGAAATGGAGCTGTGCCATCTCCTGCCCACGCAACAGCACAGAGAACTTGGGAAAACAGACAAAAACCAGGTCTATGTAGAGAGCAGAGAGGTGGGCACAAGCAGCAACCCTTATTGCTGCCTGCCTCACTTTCTGCCTACACTGCTGCCAAGCTTTGATGATGAGCATGGGGAGAAACAAGCCCCAAGTACCCTCTGGCAGACTGGAGTGGAGCACACTCCATCCTGCCCCTGCTTGATGAACACAGAAGGAGTGCTTGGGGATGAATGCACCCAGCACAGCATCCACAGGGCACAGAAGAAGCTCAGTCTTTGAATGTGCAGCTGTGACACTGAACAAGCTGGAGACACATCTGGACTTAACAGAAGGGCTGGATCAGAGTTTCACTGGCAGCGTGGGCAGCGCTTAAGGTGTTTGTGAGACCACCAGGCCCCTGAGCAAAGAGAGGAGCTCAGGACCAGGCTGCAACAGGGAGGGCTACCCAGCACCTGCTAGAACAAAACCACTTGAAGGAAGAACCATTAAAACCACAGAGAAATAGGGAGCTTGGCAACAAATATTTGCATGAAGGGAACACATGCAGCTGAATGCCACACACTGCACTGCACTGCACTGCACAGCCTTACCTCTCTGTTTCAATTAAAGAGTTGAAATCATCAGCCGAGCTGGAAGTGGCAAGAATTCAAGTGAAATTGGATTCTCCAAGGCAGCCTGCTGAGGCTGGTTACTTGAGCCACCATGTTGGCCCGAGATCCTGTTTTTGTCTTGTAGAATAAGGAAACCCATTATTGCTAACATGTGCTGCAAGAGTTCGTTAGCACTGAGGGTTCCCTTAGGAGTGGGCTAAGTGATGTGATCCCATTTTTCCCTATGAATATTTATAAGCAGACCACATTTGAGTCTATTTATTTTCTGGGATTTTTCTTCTTTTTTTATGAGGTTTTCAATTTTATGTCTGAGGTTTTTATTTTCTAATTTTTTTAAGGCAAGACTAATTGCTGGGGGGAGGGGGTTGTTTGGTTGTGCAATAGCAACAGCTGTTGTTTTTTTGTGCCTCATTTGGCACTGGAGTAAAAACAGCAACTTTTTGTTTGTAATAATAACAGATGTGTATAACATTAAATACAGTCTGTGCTAGAGATGGGAGAGTGTGTTCTGAATAAATTTTCAGCTCACTTGAAGTTCATGGGTTCAAAATTTACCCACAGAATCGAACTCTGCAAATGTCTTCACATTCCATGAATTTAATTCTATTAACTTTTGCCTTGGAGCTCAGAAAAGGCTACATGCTGTAAAATTCACCAGGCTCTCCTCTGGCAGTACAAAAAGAGACATGTTCATGGCCACTGATCATTACCATAGATTTCAGGTGTTAGTGAGGACTGCAAAGGCACAAGGAGAGGGGGCAAGGTTCAAAATTCCAAGGATCAGAAGGAGATGACAAAGGAGATGGCACAAAGCAAGAAAGAGGCTAGAGCAGAGCAAGGGCAAGTATAGAGCAAATTAGGTAAGAAAAGGTACAAAGGATCTTTGAAACTCAGTCTTGCCAAGTGTTGAGATTACTCCCTTTCTTTAAAGTACTTAAGCATGTGTTTAAGTTTAAGCACACACATGGAGGGCCCACTAACTCCAGCAGAACTGGACACATGTTTAATAGCTCTGCCGATGGGAACCAGCACGTACCACACCTTGCAGGCTGACACCCAGGTAACTTGAGAGAGGGAGTATCTATTTGGAGTCAGTGGTCAGAAGGTAAGGAACAGAAACCACAAGGCTCACTGGAAGTCCAAGGAGATCCAATTTTACTACAAATGTGACAGGAGGGACTGAATTTGGGAAATGTATGGCCTCCGTTGCACATGAAAAGCAGCTAAGAAAGACACTTCCTGTAATTATTGGTACAGGATTAAATGCTCCAAAAAGAACAAAAGAAACAGAAAACCGTGCCTAGCCCTACAAAGAAAACTAAAGAAATGACAGAAACAGTCTTGGAAAATGGGTCAGCCTGCAACCAAGAGATTAAATAATACAAATGGTTGCACACTATTGGAAATTTCTGCAGAATTACCACTTTGAAACCCATCCTTTCAAGAAATAATTGCCCAGAATTTATGCTGAACAAGAAAATAAAAATCCATCACCAAAAAAACCCCCACAAGATCATGCAAAGAGTATTTAAAAATGCATGGTAAAGCGTTTAAGTCATGGAATAATATTCCAAGTTCTTTGTGAATCTTCAATCCCTTCACACTCGGTTGTCTGTGCCATAATATAGTTTTAATGAGATAACTTTATGTGGCCTCACACCTGAGGGACACTAAACCACACTTTATTCCACAGCAGTCTTTCTGACAGCTTATTGTCAGAAACACTGTGAAGAGCGGAAAGAAGTGGAGCACACACCTCTACAGTTCATAGAGACAGCAGCATAACTCTCTGCAAGATATCCAGACTGCCAGTATCAGAACCACTGATGTATCTTTATCTTGAATAATGTGGTGTGTTTAATTGAGGTTTATAGATTTGTGACAGAAAATCTCATTACAGTGAAGCAGAGATGGAAAGCAAAAGAATTAAATCCATTAGCATACATTATTTCTTTAAAGTTACTTGGTAACCACTTGGAATAGGAAAATAAATCCTACTCTAAAGTTAATATTTTTTTCTCCTACTTGTCCTTCCAATTTAGCTTGGAAGAGCAGAAACTTAATGTGCACCTGTGGAGGAGGGTAGGTTTGCTTGCAGCTTGCATTTGAGGCAGGAAGCAGGGTGACTGGCTAGGTACTGGAAGGAATGGTGCTGCAGGGTAACAAAGCTGGTCTTTTCAACCCTCAGGAACCAGATCTTGTCTGTGGCCTCACCTCAGAGGTCTAGGGCAGTTTAGGACTTCACAGTAACGTTGGAACAGACTGTGCAGTAGCACGGAATGAATTTGTCAGTCAGTCACTTCTGCTGCTGCAGGACTGTGGATGGCATATTTTTACCTTCCTCTATCTTCACTTTAGAATCTACTTCAACTGATCATCTCAATGCTAAAATTTCTATGTAGATACTGTTGCAGTGATGTACTTCACTGAAAATCTGCATTAAGATCACATCATCACAAGGTAATTACAAAGGAGATGCAGCATGTGCCAGGTTCTCACTCAGCAAAGAATTTGAAGAGACCTGAAGCTCTCACTTGCTGCTTATACCATGAATGGCCTGAAGGTTGAAAACCTGGCTTCCATGAGCCACATCATGCTCCCAGAAGAGCAGCCTCATTGGTTACACTTCCTTGTATGTGTTGGAACCTGTGCAGGTTTTCTGACTAAGAAGTCAGAAGCAGTTTCCAAGACAGAGGCCTCAATGAGGTTGGACTCGATGATTTCGGAGGCCTTTTCCAACCCAATCAATTCTGTGATTCTATGATAACAGTGGAATCTGCAGGATGACCTTGGCCAACAGTAAACTGAGAGAAGAACCTGCTAATACTCCGTGGAATGATACACATGAAGAGTTCTATTAATAAAGTTAAGATAGATAAGCGCTATGTGAATTCACAAAAAATAAAAAATGTATCTTGGTTGATACTTAGCTATAGCTGTGTGTTAGATAGTTTTGATGGAGTGTATTAGTTTTAGAAAATATGTGTAAGTGTGTGTTAAGATAGTCCTTTCCTGTACTCTTGAAATCCCTACGCAGGGAAACGTAAAGATGCAAGAATGGAAACATTTAGCGCCTTTTCTCCCATTCCTGAATAGAACTGTAACTTTAGGCGAAGAGGAACAAACTCTCATTTTTGTTTTTTGATACTGTCAGGGTGTCTTATTAACAACTAAGAGGCTTACGAGCCTCTTACCAAGACACTGAAACTGTGTCTGTGCAAAAAGTCATCAGCTACAAGTATGTATGCACATCTTCTGTGGGGCACATCAACAGGAGCAGTGCCCTCTGCAGCGAGTGCCAGCATTGTTCTTGAAGCCCGTTGTCACAGCAGAACAGGCACTACCAAGGCACAGGCTCTCTATTCTACCACTGCTTCTGACTGTCAGGAGTTTACAAGTATAAAATTTTACAAACTACAGTTTGTCATTTAAAAATTTTATATGTAGGTGTCTGTGACTGATATTTTCCCTCCTGGTTTCCAGGATGGAGAAGGAAATGCAGAGAAGGTGTAATGCCATCAACCTGGCTCTCTCTTCTGCAGTTCCATTCAAAGATCTACCCCTATACGAGGTGCTATTTAGAGCTCCCTCTTGTGAAAGCTTAAGCCATTAAAACAAAACCATTTGTCAGTGTCAGAAATCCAAGAAACAAAGGGTGACTTTGAGGTTTCAGGTAAAGCTAATTTTTTAAGCAATTAAGTAAAGATACAGTTACACCACTCTTTGGGTTCACTTCAGACTTTCAAATAAAAAACACTCAAGCTACAACCTTAGACAAAGCAGCATGGCTTGGTTGAAATAATTTGCTTTGCTTTGCTTTGTCTAATTTACATTTTCAACCAAAAATTAAGCCTCATATGCACCGAGAAATGCAAATAGAACAACCTACCGTGGCTTAAGAATATGCATGCATTTGAATTATTAACATAGTCATCTCACCACCCTATCAAGCCATTAAATATAAGTGAAAGGGATGTTCCAGTGCAGATATTTGGGACAGAGAAGGTTAAAGACAGAAGAAGGAATGGAGCACAGAGTCTTCAGAGCAAGGACACGGGTGGAAAGACCATATTCAGGGTGAAGGCAGCACACCTGGGGAACGCCAGCCTAAATTAATATGCCAGGTTATCACTTCTTTCCAAACTGCATGCTCCACTGCTGTGCACACACTTCCAAGAAACACTGGAAAAGATAATGGAGGAGAAAAGAAAGAGAAGAAAGCCCAGCTCCTTTAAAAAAACTCACATGAGGACAGCTGCTGACTGGAATGCACTGTTTCTTGCGACACTCTGTCTTGCCTTTCACACAAGCACAGATGGTGCAGTTCACAGAGGACCACATCTCTCCATCCTGCAAGAGGGAACATGATACGGCATCAGCTGGGGTGGCAACAGGAAGCTATTTCAGCAATGTATCATTGCACAAGAAAGGATGACTTTCCCTGTTGGCACTGTCTCATTGTTTAGTCTAAATTATTTTGAGGTGTCTGTCCATGGCCAGTTGGATTCAAGACGAAGATCCAATTCAAGCAAGGTTTTCCTCCCTTTGGCCCTCTTGGTCAGAAATTTGTTTTGCTGAGATCAACCAAATCACATTTGCATTTTTCATCAGTGTCCTGATTATTTGCATTGTTTTCCCTCCCATAAGTGTCTGGGATGTGATCACACCTACCACAGATTTTCATTTAAGCTCACATAATTAGAAAAACCTGATTCACTGGGTTGAGTGATGTCTTTAGGTTGTTGCACGTGAAAGTATTTGATTAAGATGTCAGCATAAAATGAATTTATTCCCAGATGCAGCATCATTTTGACTTAGGGCAGGAATGGTTGAATAATGAATTCAAATTTAGATTACTACAGCACTTTCACAGATATTTGAACTGCTGAACATCTGAAAAGGTTTAGAAGAAATACAGTGTTGAACTTCTCAAATGCAGAGCAGGTAAGACAGCCTAGGCATGGCTCTGAAAGTATTAAGTGCAGAGCATAATATGCCTTCGTGGTCTTGTCCCGCTTGAGATGAATTGCTTGTGGAAATGCCCTGGCTCCTTTTTACGTGGTGTTGCATTTGCCAAGTGTGGTTCCTAAAACTTTCTGTCTCACCCACTTACAGTCTTGTGCTTAGAGCCAAAGGGAGCATGTTTTCTGTTTACAGGGCTGCTGGGAAGGAAAGGTGAGGATAGACCTGACAGGAACAGGCAGCCCAACCAGACAGCTGTGAATAATTATGTGCCCACCTCAACATGATGTTCTGACCACAGAAAAAAACCCAGACTGTATCTGAAATTATTCCATGCAGTGTGCTTGCTCAAGGGCTGCCTCTCTCCTGTTTTTCATTTCTAGGGCACGTTACTATGGCCTGGTGTTTCTGATGTTCTTGGGCCTCTGATGACCACTCACCAGGCAACTGCTAAGGTAAAAGAATATACCACAACTGAGTGCATGCAGCCATCCTGAATTTCTGCCTCACAGCTGGTTTTGCCCAGGAGTGCAAAAGCACATTCTCTGTGCCCGTTGTACCTGTGTTAGCGAACTGACACCAACAGGGCGACACTCGATTTACCTTCGTGCACACGAGGCCAGAAATGGATGTGCTGTCTGGTTATTTTTTCACACTCCATATAACACTAGCAATATAATAAAATCTTCACAAGAAGCAGAATATTTTAGTTGGGTGCCTAAGAAGTAGGCATTTGTTCCTGAAGCACAATGGCGCCAGTGTGAAAGTGCCAATCAGATGGAGCATAGTCTCAGCGTACAGTAGGTTCACATGTAATTTCCAGAATAAACACTTCAGCTATGTACACAAAAGATGGAATAAATGGGAAGCAATTCTGGCTGAGCAAACCAAGTACTCACAAAGGACTTAACATTTGATCTGATTCAAGGGTCTCTTAATTCACAGATGGCCCATGAGGTGACAGAATCTTTTTCCGACACAGTGTGAAAAAAAAGCTCCACCACGTGGAAAAACAAACAAGGTCTCAGCAATAGCAGAAGTGTTCTGCAGGGAATCCCTTGTGATCTGAAAACATTGGGTGAGTGCAGTAGGTAACAGTTACTACATAGCTATCCCAGTATAAGATGTCAGGGGTGCTTTCCTTAGCAGAGACGTGAAATGTAGTAAATTGAGTAACTTCCAGCCAAGATGAGCTTCACAAAGTTCCTGTTGGCTCAGCTATGGAAAAGACTCTTTGGTTCAGCCCATAAAGCCTACATGCCAATCAGAATAACTCCTTCATGAATATCAGTGTTTGTTTGGGAAAGCAAAGCATCGTTCTCTCTTCCAAAAAATGCACCACTTGCCATGAACCAGCAGCCTGAACCTCTGCATATGGAGGGGGAGGCAACATGGACCATTCAAGGAGGAACTGATTTTTAACTGCTGTGTATCAGCAGAATTTACACAAACTAAAAACCAAAAAAAAAAAAAACCAGATGGCAAATTCTGCAAAGCTTTGCCTTTGAGCTGTTCCATCATCAACTAGTATGGGGAGGATTCTGCTAAAAGCCAAGCCACAGTTCTAATTTACAGTAAAATCATGTTGATTTGGCTGGTACAATGGCATCCACTCTTGAGCCACGCCTGGAACTTTACCTGGAAGATCTTATTGCCAAACTTGCACACCTTCACCTCCTCAGGAGAGATATATGAGACACACTCCTTGCAGCAGTGGTCTTTGTTTTTATTGCATTCACCAGGAAGTAAGCACCTCTTCTTACATATCACTGTTGAATCCTAGGTAAAAGGATGAATGGAAATCATAAAATCATCCCCAACGTGTTTGTGTTCCTGTGTGTCCTTACAACAGTATTCCTGCTTGTTCAATCACTGCATCCACCCAAACTACAGCCCAACTGCTTTGAACAGGTCAGATCAGAGAAAATAAAAATTATTTATGGATTAAGGGATTTTTTTTCATGGTCTGTGAAGCTAAAGCCTAGCTTGTACTTCCATTTGCCTGCAAAATCATACTGATTTGGTGACACTTTCTTTTTTTTTGCCTAGGTGCAAAAGTGGAAGTGGTCACAGTCATGTCAGGGAACGAAATAAATCTCACTGCTCTTCAGCAGAGATGTGCTAATTCATCATTTAGAATCTACTCTTCCACTCTAATGCAAACTTAAAGATGGTCATATAATCTGAGCAACTCCATTTTGCATCATGTCTCAGCTGAGGCAGTCAGGAACTTTTTTAACTTCCCCAGCACAACTGCAAGTGCTCCTCAGATCATATTCTTTGGGGCCACACAAGATGCCAAAGAACAGTATCAGGCTTACAGTTCCACAGCCCTACCAACTACTGCTGAGTCAGACAACCACCAGCACACAAAATCACAGCACAATTCACTTACCTTACATGTACACATTGTGCAGTTGTCATAAATAAATGAGGACCCGTTATCATACACATTGCTGTGAAAGAGGCAGCTTCCAAAGGGGAGGTCAAACACTTTCCTCTGTCCTGAATATAAACAAACAGTAATAGGAACAGAATGTGGTTGAAAATATGCCATATTGTCAACAAAAATAGTAGAGCTTACTGTCACCAGACCAAATTCATGTGCAATGTGTCATTTGCTACATGTTTCCACTTCAGTGTGAAAAAAAAATGTACTTTTAACAGTTCACTGTTCTTTTAGCACACATTCATCTGCACAAACTCTACCATGGGAGGGAATATAAATATGATTTATAGCATGTTTATATTGGAAAAAAATCTTTCTTCTTCTCATCAGTAAGCACTGCAAACTCTTAAGGTAGGTACACTTTAACTAGTTTAAACAGTCTTTAACTTAATGCAATAACCTATCAAATAAAGCAGTTTTAACTGGTTTTAGCATATCTACCTCAGGGGTTCACAGCAGCCAAGCTAAATCAACTCAGTGACACTGATGCAAAACCAACAGATGTGTTGGCCAGTGTCATTAAGAGAGTTTGGTGTACCACCTTCACACCAGACTGCAGGACATACAGGCACTTGCACAGTTTATGGACAGAATGAAGGCAACACAAGATATTTAGTTTCCTTAGTCCATCAAATATTCAGGTTTAATGAGAGCGACGTTAGGGTTTGGATCACTATACAGGGAAGGCAGCATCAAAATCAAATCCCTCCTGAGGTCCTAAAATCCTGCAAGCACTTCCAGACCCAAGTTGCAAGACAGTTTGGGGTTCTTATGAGGGTCTCTTATTCCTCAGCTTCTTTCCCAGTAGGTTATTTCAAACAAGTGACCATTATGATATAAACATGAACTCTTCACAAAAACACTATATTTACCTTTCTAATTTTGAATTGCCCTGTTTACTTTTGGTGGCAGCCAACTAAGAAGTTCTTTCATGAGTGGCTGTCACTTTCCTAGCTTATCGTTTCTGAGGTCTAATGTTTAATAGGGATCAATTCCAAGACAGCAGATGGCCACTGTAAGTACATACATGAAGTACTAAGTACTAGGCAAATACTTCATCTTTCAAACCATCAGGTCTTGGCACACTGTAATTCCTTCCTTTTTCAAAATAATTCTTGATAAATGTAGAACATCTTAAAAGAAAAAGGTTCCATTCTCCTCTGAGATATAAGTAAACAAAAGGATAAGCACATAGCAAAATCCATTGGATTAGCCTTGAGGTTTTATAAACCTAATGTTAAACAAAAGTTAAGAAATAATTGCTTTTGTTCAGATAGACACAATTTGAACATCTCTCTCTTGCAAATTTGTTCCTTTGAATTAATCTGTGCATAGCCAGCATTCTTTTTACTGGATGTGCATCTTCCTGAAAAGGCTTAATTTCCCTTGCAGGACTGACATATGAAATCAGCTGAGGATACTCAGTGGCCCTAAAAGGAACTGCTCTCCACCCATGCACCACAGTCCCCCGGTAACAAGATTTCTACTGCTCCATGTGGGGCCAGGACTTCAATCACACAGCCTGTGTCAGCAAGTGAACACAAGTCCAGTTCTCTCCCACACCCTCTTGCCACGCCTTGCAAACCACTCAGCGCAATTCCGGGTGGCCAGCCCAGCTCAAATAGTTGGTAAAAAACCACTGACAAAGGAACTACCACTTTAAAAGATGTGGGGATGAAGGTATTTGGCTTAATGGTCGGCTTTGCTGGCTCATAACCACTAGTTAAACTAATAATTCAAGTCCCAGGAGAGTCCACAGCATTCTTCTAGCTGAGTATCAGGAATTCAATTGCAGGGAGGTCCTCCACATGATACTTTAAAAACCATGCCTCAGCATCTCTGGAAATGTTTCTCTTTTGTGACTGCCATGCAATGTGCTACTCAGCCTTGGCTTTACCTCCGCTCCAAAATTTTTAATTTTTAATAGACACTACCTACTCAGAGGTACATGAGATGCTTTAAAGAGCATATAAAGTGAAATTCGTTATTGATAGTGAACTTGTCTACATTCTAAGAGAATCTGTAGAAAGAACCCCTGGAAGGTGACAAAAATTAAAGCTGCATTTCCAATGCCTGGATGAAGGAGTGGAAAATTCAGTTGGGAAAAGCATGGGGAGGAGAGGACAAGGGGAGTTTACAGAAGGAAAGGGAAAATGTCCTCAGCCAAAACAGAAGCTCAGCATTTGGACTGTTCTCCTCTCCATTTCATTCCTCTGCTGCATTACTCTCTGGTCCTGTGGCTAAATGTTCCAGGCAGATATTTATCTGTAGCCCTTCTCAATTAGCAAATAAATAAATTCAGCTTTGGTCCAAGCAGTCAAAACTGTTGAGTATTATGAGAACCTGGAACTCCATATGTCTTCCTGCATCCAAGGTCAGAACCCTCTAGTCCTAACCTAGACCTGGAAACAGACTTTGGATATTAGTAAAGATATAGTCAAAATTACAAAGTTTCCATTGAAGAACAGGGAGTTATTTGCTCTGAAAATTTTCCAAACCCAGTTATAACCTCATAGAGCAAATTAAAGCTAATTTACTTGGTAGGATGTAAGTGCTCCTTGTTTAGGAAACAGACAGCATGCTAACCTGTGGGATCTGTGCCTTATTTTGTCACTGCCTTCCTTGTCATGACTTGGAAGAACTACCCTTTCCTAGGGGCCTCTGACTTACGCCTTTAAAGTGTGTTGGAAAGACCTAATTGAAAATATTCTTGGATGAAACTGCAATTCCACCTTAAGAAGGCAGCCACGAGGCTGGCTCCTGGGTCAGCGGTGCCTCTGACAGCACTTTGCAAGAATGCAATGTCAGTTCAGAAGTTTCCTCTGACCTGCATTTCCTCAAAACAAAGAATGCAAACACTCACTTGAATAATAATATGAGAGGGTGAGGCCTTGCTCTTGTGGCAAATTCCAAAGAAACATCTCCTCCCGCCTCAACCTCCTTCGTGTGGCATATAATGAAGGTGGGAAACATCTCTGTCTTCGTCCCTCTAAGCATCTCAACTGCTCTACATTCAGATGCTCTTCAGAAGCTGCTTGTTTAGTACCACCCATCACAACCCCATACACCAACTCTGAGTCCCTGTTCACAACCTGTGGATTATAAACCCCACTGAGCAACAGTGTCTTTCACCTCCTAGAATTGTGCAGTACTGGTATAAAAGATGCTAGGTACAAACATATTATATTAATTACAAAATTCCTAGGAAAAAAAACTACTCACCTAAGCATTTGGGGCAACACTGTCCAGCAGGAATGTGACTGAGGTGCTGGGGACATGAGAGAATGGGGCAGACTTCTTGGATACACTGTGTCCTTCCACCCTGAAGGAAAACAGGCTCAGTTAGAAAAAAATAAATTGAAGCAAAATATCAAGTAGATGTGCGCGCACACACACACACACACACACACACACAGACTGGTAACAAGCCTTAGCCAAAGCTAACAGAAATGTCTATCTGCATCAAGTGTACAGCACATGTACAACTGTCCTTCAAAATTTTCTATATTGCTTGTAGAAACCTTGGATTATTCTTTTCTTTTTTTTTAAGCTCTTGAGCAATAAATATAATAGTTGAAGAAACAGTGTCTCACTATCTTATTTTTTGCTGTGGATATGAGAAAACCAGGGAAAATAAAATCATTATCCATGAACCTTTCTGGATGTTCAAAGAAGTTATTAAGCAATGTTTTACATTTTTCTTCATGTCCTGTGTCGTGCCCTCCTAGGCTTGTCTGGGACAGGGATTAAGTGCTGAAGCAAAGATGAGAGCAGGTGTTCTTCCACTATGTCCATGACCTCAGAAACTAAATAAACCAAAATCACTTAAGAAAGCACATTCTTGTTAGCCTCCAAACCCAACTATGCAAAACCAGAAGGTCTGCTTTCTTTAGCGGACTGAAAACCAAGAGAGTATATGAAATGTTGAGAATGAATGAGGAAAACAAAACGGAAAAGCACAAACTGGACTGGATACATCCTGGTGTATCAATGAATGCCAGAAACAGAGGCAAAGACAAAAGCACAGAATATATGTCTGAGATTAAGTCAGTCAAAAGAGATGTCTGTTCTCATTCTGCTCTGTTGCCTGATTACTTCACCGTGCTTTTAGAATACTGTGTTTAGCTCTAGACCCTGTATCAACATGTGCTCCACATGTTCATGAGAGGTCCAGGCTGTCAGACTCCAAAAATCAGTCCACCTTTGTCTTAGCAAGGAACATCAGCTCTTTTCATCTAGCTGTCTTGCCTTAGTTATCGCCCAGAGCTGCAGGCTCACCCCAACAATAAGCTTTGTGTTCCTGGATGCTGTGACTGAAGACTTACGAACAGCCTCCTCCCACCTACATGCCTGGATGGCTCTTAGGGCTCCCAGGGGAAAGACGGGAAAAGCAGTTCATTTTGAAGAGCTCTGTGCCTGGAGTGATGGTGCACCATTCCCCTCCTAATGGCCTCAGTGAATCACATAAAAGCTTTTACACACAGGCAGACCCACGTATGAACTGTCCCACAGAATAACAGGCTGACTGTGCCCCCATTCTGCAGTAAGTTTTCAGGCACTGAAGTCTGCCAGTCCCACGGGGCCACCAAAGCATCCTGAACACACGTGGCTAAGGACTGCTCGTAAGTCTTTCAACTGTGGCATGCAGAAACACTGAGTTTATTGTAGACTCAAACAACTGCTCGAAATTCGGGGTCAGACCAAGAACTTGACAAAAAGAAATTAATTCTTCACTGATGTTCCTTCATGTGCTCTGTGAGACCAGACACAGGTGCAGAATTAAAGAGAAAAACACAAGGAAGGGGGCTCTGAAGCAGTGCTGTTGTTCATCCCAGGGAAAAAGGTTTCGAGGAGACAAAGTTCAAACTTAGGTGACAGTCCAGAAAAAGGAGAAAGAAGGGCATGGAGGCCTCAGGCAGCCTGGTATATCCTCAGGCAGCAGGATCAGGGGTATATCCATGGAAGGTAACAAGGAAAAGATAAGAGAACTGGGATAGTTCAGTCTGGAAAAGGCTTCCAGGTGACCTAATTACAGCCTTCCAGTACCTGAAGGGAGCCTACAAGAAAGATGGAGATTTTTTACAAGAGCATGTAGTGACAGGACATGGTGGAATGGCTTTAAAGTGGACGAGAAAAGGTTTAGATTGGATATTAGAAATTCCTTACTAGGGGGTTGTGAGGCATTGGAACCAGTTGCCTGGAGAAGTCGTGGCTGTCCCATCCCTGGAAGTGTTCAAGGGCTGGTTGGATGGGCTCTGAGCAACTCAGGTCTAGTGAAAGGTCTCCCTGCCCAGGGCAGGGGGTTTGAAACTAGATGATCTTCAAGGTCCCTTACAACCCAAGCTATTCTATGATTCTATGAAGAAAAAACAATGCTCCCACACATGGTGAGCACAGGTCCTTTCTTGCAACGTTGCCTCTGTATTTAACACTCACATACCCTATGGCTCTGCAGAACTGCGATGGAGCTTTGCTTCTCTGACTGAACCGAAGTTCAGGCTTACCACATTACTGAGATGTTGTTTTGCAGCCTCTTGTACAGATATCTTTATAAATACAAAATGCTATGTATAATGTAAATGATTTCTTCATTTCAATCTTTTGTTTATAGCCCCTTCTTTACTTTTTTTACTGGTCCCTCCTCTGCACAAAACTAAGACCGGTTGTGTCTGTCTTCTTAGGCCACTGCTACTCCTCCTTCCAGCTCTCATGCTGCTTTTTAACATCAAACTATTTTCTACCTTCTTTGTTTCCCAGATAGGCTCTTCCAGGCTTGAATATCATGCTGGAGTGCAAGTTCAAAAACAGCCTGAAACAAATCAACCTGTTCCATTTAAAGAAAGAATAATTCTACTTGCCCTCCAGAACTTAGAGAGATAACTCACTGGGCACTCGCTGAAATGTCAAAATACAGTATTTCTATTTTCTTAAAAGCATCAGGCATCATAATTGAAGGCTTACAAACATGCAGAATATCAGTTTTCAAAGCAGCTAGTGTGTCCAGTGCTTTAAACTGCACGGAATAGAACTATGTAGGGGAAAAGCAGTACAACAAAAGTTCAGAATAAAAAAAAAAATCAATGGAAAAAATAACTCTGTAGAGGAAAAAGACTGGCTCTGGATGGCCTAAGAAAGGGTGGGAACTCCAGAGTAAACAGCTTGCCTCTTCCACCTCCCAGTTACATGTACATCTTTTAGCTCACATTTCCTTGTGGAGCAAGTTGTCTCCCAGGCACCCAGAATGCTCCAGGTCTGAGACACCTTCCAGTTGCTCCAGTAAAATGAACTGGAAGCCAGCACAGACCAGTGAAGCACAAGTGACATCTGCTTCTTGTGAGAAACGCTATTCAAGAGCGAGGCAAAGAAATCCTTGAGCGATAGTTAACACGGAGCCTTCACCAGGGGATGCTGCTGCAGCCCACAGTCTGCTGGAGGGAACAGATACTCTAAGAAATCTGCAGCCCACAATGAAAAGATTCACTTTCCACCTCAGAGACAAACGAAAACACTGCAATTCTTGCTGCCACTTCACAAGACAAACCAACTGCAGCTTCCACATGAGACAAAAGAGAAGGGATGATGAAACAGCACTTTCTAACGCTCCCATGAGAGGCCCATCTTCAAGAAAGACAGATGAGTCTCTCCTTAAGTGAAAGCATGGAGCTAGTCCAGCCAGCCACCTGCTTCTGCTGAGCTCCTTCCTACCTCAGCTCTGGTATTTTGCTGACTTTGCTGGACACAAAGGACAGAGTGCAGTTTCTGGGAAGGCCACCCACATGCATGGATGCAGCACGTGTGCTGGGACAGAACGAGAGGAAAAGGTCTGCAGGAAAACTGTCCACAACTGATGCAGCACATGTGCTAGGACAGAATGAGAGGCAGGAAAAACTGCCTGTCCAACACTCCCCAAAGGTTGGGAGCCTGCTGTAATGACTCTCCAAGAACCTTGGCCTTCATGCACCACGAGGGCAAGAACAGTGATTACCACCAACAGCTTGTCTTGAGCAGGATTTTAAAGCATTCATGAAATCCCAGGAGGACAGAGGTTTCCATACTCCCAATTTGTTTGCTACTGATAACAAGCATGTCTAAACTTAATAATATTTTATACACGTTACTTAAGGTTAAAGGTTAACATCAGTATTAACAAAACCCATGTTCCTCGTGGGCATCTGATTTTCTAGTTCACGTTCAGATTTTATCTCTGTGCTTTAGTGAAGCTATAAATCATCTAAAAAACATTCCTCCCTAGCTCTGCCCTGTGTCCACATTGTGCTTGAAAGACTCTGCTAATCCTCCCAACTGAAATAAAATTTCCATTGATTTAACAGAATATTTAGTCTAAGTGCTGGCTGGCATAAGGACTCAGTCCACAGTGGACTGTAGGCATGTATTTTTAACTTTCATTCTAGAAGTGTGAAAGGTTTCATTTGCTATCAGTGAGGCTATCCTTACGGGGGGGGGAAAATAAATATCAAAATTACATTGCTCTCAACTCCAGGATACATATTCCAGACATTAAGAGCAAGGTCAGACACACACTGTAGACTCAGCAGGGGTTCTTGTAAGAACTAAGATAGATGTTCAAGGTTGTCTCCAGCTATGAATAAAGATTTTATGCCACCAGCATGAAAAAAAAAACCTTCTGAAAGTTCAACAGGGTCACTACTGAGCAAGTCTGCCCCATGTCAGTGGCAAGAGAAGCCAAATGAAGCCACAACCATGGGACTGTTTGTCTTCAAGCACTCTGGTACAGTGCAAGTAACTACAGTCACCACAAACATATTAAGAGACATTACCATTTTTGTGATAGCAATGGCATAAAGGCAATAAAAAGAAATATACCAATAAAGAGACAGACATATGATTTCAGATTCAGATCATGAGTATTACCATTCTGGAATAATAAAAACAATTAAGGCATTCCAGGACTCCTGTTTCATTACACCACATTGGCTGATGTGTACAGGGCTTTTCATGTGAACTGCATAGTGTACTGGCTTGCATACACTTGTTGGTCACCAGGACCTCTGTCTGAGGGATTAACTACCATGTCATAGTAAAGATTTTCACTGCCTCCCAAATGTGTATAAATACATAAACGAAGTCAGCAACATGAACTATGCAAACATCTCCAAAAAACCCCTGGAACCTCATGCTTGTGAACCCATACCCCGAGTTTGCAATCAGATTACAGCCCCTGATGTGACTTCAGGTACAAAAGGGAGAGGATACTGTAATTACAATGGGGGTTTTATCTGGAAACAAAACAAGTGTTCTCTCCCAGATCAGATGAAAGACACTCTGGTTCTTAGAAGAATGCTGGTGGCAGACTGTGGTGGACAGACCCTGGGAGGAACCACACAACACCTCAGGGCCCCTGCAAGAGCCATGTCATGCATGGTGAGAGTACCCTGAAAGGGTCACAGGAGGAAGATTTTTAGGAAACACACAAAATAACAAAAGAGTTCTCTGCACAAAGGCCAACAGTGCATCAATCAGTTCAGCAAACAGACAGACAGACAAGCCAGATCTTCCCTGATCTATTGTCTAGACTAGGATTTTAAAAATGCCTCTTTAGAAAACATTGGATAAAATTCAGAATAGGGAGATCTTGAGCTTCAGTTCAAAACAGCAGGTATTTATACTGCCTTGTGCATGCTAGATTTTTAAAGTCTGGATAGAGATCTCAAACCCTATTTTCTGAGGAATCTCTGCTATAAGAAGGTTTTAGAAAGTGGTCCTAATGACAGTCTAAAGTGGTATCCTGAGACTTGCATGTAAAGAAAATGCTCTACAGAGCTCCCATTCATTTTAATACAAAGTCAGAGAGATTAGTGTAGACATAAATAATCATCCTAAATGTCTTAAAAATTACCTAAAATCTATACAGATTAGAAAAGGTACACTAAAAGATTTTTATTAATAAATCACTAAAGCAAATTCTGGGGCAAAGCAAAGGTGCAATTCTTAAAACTGTCTCACTGTTGACCTCAGTCTGATGCAAAGGCTTCCCTGTGCACAGCAAGAGAAGCATAAAGAACTCTCTTTATTTCCAGCAGGTAAGAGTTTGACTCCACCACCTCTGCCTCCTTGTGCAGCCTTATGATACCATTATGTAGGTGTACGGTTTGAGCAATAACAAAGTTTGATTCGCTGTCTCCAGCTAATGTAAACTCATGTCCTGAGCTCCTGGCAAATTGCAAGCACAGTTGAAAAGTGCCACAGAATTTGAACATCTTGACCTAAAACCAGGACCCAAAAAGTCTCCCTCTTTTGGAAGTTAATGTGTCTGCAGTCGTATACTTCATTAGTTAGTAATTTAGGACAGAATGAAGCCTCTAAATGCTGTTACGCTTTCCATCAACCAAATACCAAGCATATAAAGTGACCTGTGACATATAAAGCCTATCCAGTCTTGCCATCTATTCTACTTCTCAAAAGCCACATTTCCTGGGACTGGTGAGATTAAGAAAATAAACTTTCCCTTTTGTAGAGGTAAGTGGATTGCTGTTTGTTGGCTGTTCTGGGACATAGCCCTCCACTTTGAAATCAAATTGCTGGGGAGCTGCTGGTCCTGCTTATTTCAAGTCTCAAAACACGAGTTGCAATGACTCTCCTGTGCAAGGAGGTGGAGAACCAGGGTATTTACTGCCTTGGGTGAGAGGGAACATTCTGGAACAGGAAATTATGGGTTGCACAGTAGCTTTCTTTAAGGTATACACAGGCAAAGACACTGCTCCTAAATTTCACAGCTGCTGGAGCTGCAGAAGAGCTCCTTGGGGAAGGTCACACAGGACTCTCCTCTCAGCTGGGGGACTCAGTGCAACCAGCACTTGGTCATATTTCTCCAGTCTAACAGTGCTCTGCAGAAGTGTTACTGGGGTTATATTGCATCTGGCTTCACAATACAGCTGAAATCAAATCATTTGCTGACCTAACAGAGTCAAGCAGCTGAACAGCCAGCAGCCCTCTCCCCTCAAGGGCTTACACACTGAGCTCTTGGCTCTGTTGGAAGTGATGTTGTAAATAGGCCTTCACTTGGAAGCCTTGAATGGTGGACTGGCCTTTTCCTCTTTCAGGCTGGTTTCCCAAGGAAAGGAGGCTTATGCAGGTGGAAATCAGGCACACCTGTAGCTTGTGAATCCTTGATCAGCTCCACCCACAAATGATCAAGGGATTCTTCTCAAAAATGTAGGCAGAGATAAAATAGCAAAAATCAAAATGACATTAAGATCTCAAGGACATTAAATTCCTACAAATTTTGAGGGTTTGGGTTTTCTTTTTTTTAAAAAAAAAAAAAACTAGACTGCTGCACAGAGTAGAGACCCCCCAGTTTCTTTCCCAGAAGGGACACCAGAAAGCATCCTACAGTGTTAGGTACCAGCTGGCCCTCCAGCCAGCATCTTCCAGACCTCCTGCCTTTCATTCAGTGCTTGTGTCATAATGGTGCTGGAGAAAAACTCCACATTTTGCAGTTAGGGCAGATAAGGAATGAAGTGAAACACATCTACAGAAACAGAGCTTTGTTACTTCTTCTGCTCTTAGAACAGTATCTCTATTCCTACATTAGCAGGGACAGGGGGACGTAGGACAAGTCTGTGTCCTGTACCTATGGCAACTTTCCCATGAGCTGAGGCATTTTCCTTCATGTCCCTCCTGTGTTTGTGTTTGGCTGTTTGCTCCCATGCCTACCAGGGTTCATGATACCTGTGCTCCCACAGCTGGCCAGCAGCTGCCATAAGTGCTGGATGTTTTCAGCCAGAGCCCACATATTTGTTCTGCTTTGGGAGCTGTTACTTTATTGATCTCCCTCCTGGACAGTTCAACAGCTGAATCTTTTCCAGGGTTAGATCTGTCTCTCTCAACAAATCCCTCCTGCAAGCAGAAGTAACGTGTCTCACAAATTATTCTGTCTTTCATTCGGTACTTTTTAATGTCTCTACAGTTACATGTAGAAGGCAGAGTTTTCAAATTTGTAATAGAAGTGCCTACTCCTTCCTCTGATACTTGATAGTGAGTTAAAAAAAACCCAACAGTATCTCTAGACAGCTCAGAGATGGCTGGACTTGCACTGCACCCCAAACACCTTTGTGGGCGGTTTAATTATCCCAGGTACTATTTCCAGCAACAGACCATCACTTCTCTGAATTTTTTTTCCCAATGAGAAACTACCTAAAAAGTTCTCTTATCAATAACATATAACACACAATAGCAGGTTAGTTCTTGCTTTCAACATGCAGATGATTGACCAGCATCTCAAATCCAGCTTGTCCTCTCATCTGAATCCTTTCACATCATCTCCATCACTTGATGCCATTTCACACACTCACTAATCAAACTCTCTTCCTTGCTGCAGGTCTCACACTGTTGGCTGTTGCTGTGCCCTATATAGTGCATGCTGGGTAGCAGTATCAAAAGGCCTTAGACTTCTGAAATTAAAACCAGCTCATTATTAAGACATAGCTACTTGACAGAAATGCCACAGCCCCAGGTACCACTGCAATTATCCTCCACATATCTTCATGTTTCCTATAAACCAGACATGTTTACACAGGTTGTACATCCCACTCCAATCTCCCTGCCAGTTTCTGGACAAGGCACAGTCAAACAGTGCCAAGTTATCTTTCTGCTGCTAAGGAGAACCAGGACAGAGATCTAGTGCCATACAGTACACACCACAGCACAGTGCCTTTGGAGGTTAGAACATATACACCTGGTGGGAGAGGTGGATTTTAGGGTGGGATGTAGGCAAGGACTGCATCAAAGATCATACAAATCAGTGGGGGATTTTCATCCACTTTGGATGACAGCACTTTGAACAAAAGTGCCTGAAATTGCATAGGCAACGGGGAAAAAGGAGCCAAGATGATAACCACTTAAGCAGGAACGGGCCAAGAGGGCAGCCACACACTGCAGAAAGAGGCTCTCCACCACCTTGGGGGTAAAGAGCTGGAGCTTTGTGGGGACAGCAGAAGGGAAGCAAAGGCATTGGCAAGGAAACAATTCTGGCACGCCACTGCAGGAGTTCAGCTATTCATAATTAATTTAGCTGTTACACCAGAGGTCTCCAGTGACTATGGAAGCTTTGCTGTGAGCCACTTGATTATTTATTTCTTTTCTGAAAAGACTGTTTCTATGAAAAATTGCAATAAAACATGTTAAGGTGGAAACTGTCTGTGGCCAGAAAAACTATTAAAAACCACTAACAAGCTTCTTCAGCTTATTCATGTGCTATTCCAGATAATAAGAAAGTTAGGGTTAAATCCAAAGGACTCTCCTAACTTCAGTTATTAGAAACAGAGCAGTAGCTCTGTAAAACAGGTCCTGGCTTCTTGCAGCCATGACTTTTCCCCTGAATCAGTTGCATCCTGCCTTGTTTTCATTGGCACCAAGAACACATGAAGCACAGTCCAGCGGGTGTACAGTTGTGTATACACCACCAGTGCATTTGCATAACGTTTCAAAGTCCTAACTCAATGCTTGCAAAATGATAGCCACTGCCACAATGTATTTATATGAACAGCATTTGCTTTTCATAAGATAAACTTGCACAAAGGCTTTATTTTTTCTTTTCATTTTTTCTCTTTTGTTTTTCTACAGCGTAAGCTTTGGGATACCACCTTACAAACTTTCCGTCCTATGTCCTACAGTAAATGGTCCTCCCAAAAAACCCCACACTTTGGCAGCTATCAGTGACTACCTTCACCCCCACTTCCAATTCCCACATTACAGTGCAGTGCTGGCCTCCCTTCTGAGAACAGCTTTTCCTCCTACACAGTTGGTTCACAGAGATACAGTTATTAAATCCCTCTGGTGTCCCCAGTGTGTTTCTTGCACACACAGCACACTAGTACCATTGTGGTGTTGAGAAAGGTGACAATTCTGACTCTCACTTCATCAGCATTCTTTAAAACACTCGGTCACAACAAGAAACTCTACAGATGTATCCACACAGCTTTGCCTTAGAGCATTGGTTTTAAATAATTCATCTAAAGTTATTTGCAGGAATGAATTGCAAGACTTGAGTGACTAAAATCTCCAAATTCTCAAATTCTGACATCTGGCCTTAGATACAAAATAAAGGCTTTCTCCTCAATGATGCAGATACTTTCTTGTAGACAATATGAATTTCATTTCCTTGCATAGTTTGAAACTTCAGGTTTTGGGGTGTAAATGTAAAAAACAATTCATGAACAAAACCAGCTAAGGTTGTTCTTGCAAGAGCAAAAAAGCACACAATTTAGAAGAAGGTGCCTACACACCTGAATTTTGAAAAGTTGTTACTAGGTCAAAACATGCCACAATAGCTCACATCAAATCAATGCTCCATTCCCAGGTAAGAGGAACAAATCTTCAGTGGTTCAGGGCTATGAGGTATTGGAGAGGTTGAGACTTAATCCTTTGACAATTGTTTCTACAATTTATGGATGACCTTGCCTCAAGGTCTGATGATAAAGCACACTGATACCTGTTGAACATGTATGGTAAATAAATCATACTGCTGCAGTAGTACTAAGGACACTACTTCTAGCTTTTTACAAGACCCTTACACATGCACGTAGCCTCCTTCAATGTTATGCTCCACATATTCTGCTGAGGTAACCTCAGGAAATATAGGATTACATGCACACTGCTTCCTTAATGCAGCCATCAAAGGTTTTCATTAACAGGAGATCCTGTTTGTCCTAAACACTTAGCTAAAAGAGTTAAAAATGCACTTTAAAATGTTATGTGAGAAAGAGGGAAACTGCAGCTCATTCAGAGGATTCAGAGGAATTAAAGTTTTAGGAAAATGAGGCTATCCTTACGAAACCAGTAAGTTATGAAACTGTTCCTACAGTGAATAGTCACAGGGGTAGGTTCAATCTACACGAAGTGGTGTAGGATTAGACTCACTGTCAGTCAATGGTACCTTATCTATAGTAACATCCCTAATACCACGGCGCATAATTGCACTGCTCTGTAGTACCTAGAGCTGTCCACCCCCAGGGATATGCTTTGGCTGGACTCCAGGGCAGGGCACACTCTGGCTTGTGATCAAGTTAAAGTAACACGTTTTAGTCTTCAGCACAAGCCTGAGCAAGGGTTCCTGCTGAGGAATCCACAGTTCTCCACGAATAGCCTTGGGAAGCACTTTGATTAGGAATCGTTTACAAGTCACAGTTCCTCTACCACTTCCTCCTTCCTCCAGGGGTAATGACTTACAGAAGCATCAGCAGCAAATGCTGACATTTCCCAGTCCTGGCTAACAGGAGTGACAGAACAGTATCAGGGTTTTTATTCTCATCCCTAGCTAGCAAACAATCTGCATATGCCTGGGGAGAGGGTGCCTGAAACCCTCAGAAATACATTCCTCCTCTACATCCCTTCATGGACGATGACACGCATTCAAATCTCCCACATCTTTTCTTCCAATTTTTTTGCAATAAAGCACATATAGAGCCACTGCTGCTACTTTATGGATGGAATCCTGTTGCTAATTAGGGTCTTCTCACTGGCAGCAAAGCATCTGTAAAAGGCTGATGCCCTGACTGTAATTCCTTAGGGACAGCATGAAGAATCCACAGCAATATGGTCCCATTTAGGCAGATATAGCACACCAGGCCTGGATATTTTGGGCAGGCCAGCTCTTTCAGTACCTGCCTGAAGGCTTGCTGCTGTTCTTGCTCTGGGTCAGCCCCAGTACAGAAAGTCAGCCAGCTTGGAACTTATCTCCAAGCTAAGCTCATTTGACACTCCCAAAGTGTTACATATAAAGTCTTTGCAAGGCCATATAATACATAGGCCATGTCGAGGCCACAGCACACAGCCAACTTCATTCCAAAAGACAGCAGAGGAGTTGGAAATACCTGTATCTACCTTCCCCAGAATATCCTGCTAATCAAAGCACTTCAAAACAGAACACAGCCTGAGGCAAAGGCACTCCATTGTCCTCTTGACAAAGCAATGCCACAGAGCAGTCAAAGTGAAAAGAATCATGTAAGTCATTAGGTTGTCTAGAAAGAAGAAGTGTATTTCTAGAGCCTAATGAAGAGGGCATATACTCCAAGAATTTTTCACACCTGGGACTACTCACATAAGATCTCTGCATTTTATGTTTCAGAAAATCATCATCATGGCTAGGCGTCACAAACAAAGATTTGGGATTTCAGAAAACACATCATATTAACACTATGAATGGGAGTCACACCACATGCTACTGGAAATGAAAATTATAATGCAATCTTACATTTGTCTTACTGCCTTATCATCAAAAATCATTAGTAGCCCCTAAGAGAGAGAATAAGCAAGCAAATAAATTCTGTCTTTGTTTGCAAGTGTAGGTGTCCCCTTGGCCCTGTTATGTCTCTCCTTTGTACCTGTCTAATGATGTCAAATGGTCTTAAAATCAGCATAAAGTGACTCATTAAAGACTCTCATAGGAAACAGACACACATTTTTACATGTTGAGTTTGCCGAAGTATGGGAAATAAGTTAATTAGTCAAGCAAAGACACTTGAAAAAATGTGAATTATTTATATTGTAATCCTCATCTCATAGGCAGAGAATTTTCATCATGTATTTCTACAAAAGTTCTTGTCTTTTTTCCCCTACTCTTAATTTTATTAAATGTGCTCCTGAGATAACAATCCAGAACGTTTCTCAGCAAGTTTTCAGCATTTGTTGTATGTTCTCTATTGCATGCACTTCCAGTTATTAACATTCCCTCTGGCCTTGCAGGGTGGTTCTCAGACAACGTGAGGAAGTGTCATTGGAAATTATTCTAAAGCAGAGAATAGCTAAACACTCCAATCTATTATTGCAAGTTAGCATTAATGGCCACTATACCTTTCAAGATGACACAGTATTTTTTACTATTTAAAAAACTGACCCATCAAATAAAACAGCTGCCATGTTTATTTAGATAAGTGCTCCTCCACTCTTGTAAAGTGGAGTCTGATGACAGATGCGTCTTTAAGGCAAAAATATTAATTCTAGAGATGTCAGCATCTGCTTCTTTTCAGCCCTGCCTTACAGAGTCACACATCATTTTTCATCCACAAGGAGAGTTTCTTTTTTTGTGCAGAGAATCTGAAAACATGAGTGTAAATTGCTGGGCCCGAGACCTGACACTTTTATTAGCATGTCATCAGTACTACAAGTGTTAGGTCTGCTTAGACACAGAGTGTGGCTTTCCACAGTGCACTCCCCAGGCAGGGAGGAAGGCTGCCACTTCCCTGACAGGGATTTTCCACCTGACTGCTCCCTTTCTGTGAATTGGTGTTTCTGAAGTTATGAGATGCAGTACAAAAATGCTGTGTGCAGTTCCTGGAGATTAAAAGAGAATTAAAAAAAAATTTAAAAAAGGGCAACTTTTTTCTACCGAATTCAAGGAGTCCAGCCTTCTGGCTCATACAGGTACCATTCTATAACTCATTTTCATGTATTTAGCACAGTAATTGTTTTTCTTTTAATCATGTACATAGTACTGATAGTAGATACAGCAGATGAAACCCTATACTTTACTCATTACATACACACAAAGAACACTTCCTACATCTTCACCCCACGTCACAGAGGAGCTCTGCAGTACTCACACTGCCTCCCAGAGAAATGCATGCCAACAGAAAGCATCACTCAAGTATAATTCTGCACAAACAAAGCAGGAACAAATGGCAATTAGAAGGTGCCTGCTAACCATCAGTAACTCTTGATAAACCACCTTTCAATTAGTGACCAGTGAGAACAAATCAGAGACCACACTCTAACCAAAAAGTCCCTGAACAAACCTCACGTACATGTCATGCTCCCGTGCCACCTCAACCCCGGTGACTACCCAAGACATTCCCATAGCCCTGGTAGACATGATAAAGGATTTACCACTGGAGATCCACATCTTCCTGGCACAACAACGAGCAGCCAGGTGTGCTATTCAACAGCACAAAAACGCCTGTGTTGAACAACCAAAAGCAGCCCTACCCCAGCTGGCAGCTGCTCTCCACAGCCGGCTATTTTTGTTTCAGATGATGCTCGGGTTGTTATCCTAAACATTTTTGTGACAGTAAGACCTCTCCAGCAGGGCTCACAGAAAGGTGCTGACAAACCTTCTTATTTCAACAATGTGAGCTGGCCAGAGATGAGACATTGCTGCTGGCTTGCCTGCAGGCCACACTGACCTCTTAGCAGGGCAGTGTGCCGAGGTAGCTCTGCTCAGAAAATGCAGACCATGAGCTGAGAACTCGAGGCTGCCCACATCCATTAGAGGTGCTTCTACAAACTGCTATCACTATATGACTTAACCAATTTTCTCCAGTTTACCTCAGAGTGGGGAAGTGCAGGCCTTCTGCTGTAAGAGTAAGTAATTTATTAACACAGGTACAAAAAATGTGCTGCAGGCTTTAAGCATAAACAAAGTTCTTGCCTGAGGGGCCTTGTGATCTAAATAGGCAACACAAAGCCAGGGAAGAAATGGGAAGCAGCTTAGCAAAAGTGAAAGGGTGACTGTCCTGAAAGCTTTGTGATTTCTTTGTTTCCTTACATGCTTTCTGGAATTTACCCTGCCTTTGCTCCTTGGAATGAACATATTTTTACAGATGGGGCTAAAAATAGCAGTGATAGGAACAGAGGACTGAGGGAGGTAAGGGTTGCCAAGTAAGCCCACATGAGGTCTCTGCAATTCTGCATCCAAATTAAACTGGTATTAGAGCAGCCATTACTAAGGGCTTTCTATTTCTCTGTCTTCCTTTATTGGTTGTGCTTAATATTCCTGAACTCTTAATTACTAGGATCAATTATGCATATGATGCAAAAATAAAAACAAAAAAAGATATTTTGATGGACATTAACCTTGTATTTTTCCAGTCATACCAGGGGAGTCTGACTGGCAACACTATTTTGTTTGTAGTTCAAAGACTCTCCAGGGACTTTATTTCCAAAATATTTTTATGATTTCTTTAGGAGAAAATGTTTTTTTTTCTCTCAGGCATTTTCAGAGGGCTTGAACAGATCAATTTGAACTTTTTGCAAGTTTGAGCACAAGCCTGCCAAGTCCTGTACACTTGTAAGTCCTGATAAGGATTGGCAACACATCATATCTCAAGATTAGACAAAAAGGTTATTTTCAAGTCTGAGACTTCCATTTCTCCCAAGGCCTCTGTAAGAATCATGCAATAAAGTCATTCAGATAGTAATCTGTCTTCCCCAGCACTAATTAAGACTTACCACAAGGGAAAAACAAAGCAAGTCTACTTAGAGATCTCTGTTTTTCAAGGAAGGATGGCCACCAAATTCCACGCGCCAAGAGTTGTGGATGTGGCATAAGCAAGAGAGGTGTCCTAGGAGAGTCAGGATGGGGCTCTTGATTTGACACAGGCATGACAGATCTTATTCCTTACACATAAACGATGCAGAAACAGCAAAACAAGGATGAAGGGAAATTCCTACTGGGAGCATCCCTCAAAATAGTTCCCATTCAGTAAGTGCATGTACTAGAAACAAGAGAATTGTCATTTAAGTGAAAACAGAAAAGAAAATGCATCACTTTAGATAACAGCACTACAATTTGTGTGTGTGAGACTTTTCCCCTCAACTCCTGTTTTAACCAATCTGGAGCAACTGAAATAAATGCAAAGAGAAGGGATTATTTAGCAATTTCATCCTCTTCCCAAATGTGAAACATTTGCTTAGGAAGGGCTCATCTTCAAAGCTAAATAAAATCATCTCTGTATTATCTCTTCTTTTCGTAGCCCTCTCAAACTTTCCCAATTAATTTTACTGCTGGTTTCAAAGAGCTCTCCAAGTTGGCTCAAATCCCTTTAGATCACACATCAGCCTTAGCAACAGAAGATATATTACTATTCTCTCCTTTTCCTCCCTTCTTTTTAAGAGGAAGCAAGAAAGGATAATCAGTCACGGTATCACTCCAGACTATGAGGCAACTATTGCATCTGAGACAAACTCTGGACTCCTCATGTAATTTTTATACAGACTGCTAACTTAGTCGATGGTAAGTTTGGTTTCTCTTTTCTTTTTTTTTTTTTTTTTCCCCCTTTACTTCTATTCTGGCAAATCCTAAAGGAATCAGTCTATTCCATAATAACCTCGTTGAGTCAAGACAGGTCCGAATTATATTCCTTTTTTCCAGCTTTATTGCAAAGCTCAAAAAAAATTAACTTCAATTTTTCAAAAGCATAGAACTCTCACATAGATACACTGGACTCTGTGTAAGGGAGAATGTGAACAGGATATTTCCTAATTCAAGGATTTCTCCACAAAGATCCAAGAACTTTCCAGAGTACACAGGTAAGCTTTTGCAGCCAAATTCACACACAACATAAGGTAATGCCACTCTAGCAAAGGCAACTTGAACACAGTGAAAGAGCAGCTCCCTATACCAAAGCTGAACTGGACAGAAATTATTTTAATGGATTCTTTTTCTGAAGTAATTATTCACTCGTTGTTCCTAAAAAAAAAAAACGTAAAATAGAAGGAGAAAAAAACCTGAGCACTCTGAAAGAGGAATTCTTCTATTTTGGTGTAAATTCTTTGCAGATTGCACCACGCATTTGTCCCACTTGCAAGTTCATTAAAAGAGAAAAAACACTTTTGATTTTTCACAGAGTAAAACTTTTTAATTCTAAGCAGTGTTTCAGACTGGTGTTAGAGTAAAAGACACTGAAACAGATATTTAGTATTTGTAGCTATCTTTAAATGCAGCAAAACAAGGGAGAACCTCTGCCCACAGTGTATGTTGAAGCAAATTACTAAAGCCCCTCTCTATCAAAAATGAAAAGAACCAAGAGCACCATAAAATCAACAGTTCACAGTTATTTTTAAAACAATGTCACACTTGTGAAATTTCAAAGGAAAACCAGCAGTTCCTCCCTTTTCTTGCTCCCACTAATAATGCTCAGCAAGAAATCTGTAACTTGCACTTCTCCATGTTTCTAATCCACTTCTCTACATTTCTAATCCTCAAAGATGGTTTAGAAAAGAACTCTTTTTGACAGAGCATTTCATCAAATGGAAGTGAAACAAATGGAAAGGAAAAGCATGAGTAAACTATTCTCTAAATAATGTTTATTTGGACTTGAAATCTAAAAGCAAAAAGAATTGAATGGACACATGCCGCCATGTGGCACTTCCTTTCCAGTAATCTCCAACATTGGCAAAAACTTCCCCTCTGATTCATTTTTGCTACTTTTCTCTTAGTTGAAAAAAGAATTTCTAGGGAAATTTTCCATTTCTCTGGTCCCTCTTGGAAATCCAAAGGCTGAAAAGATCCCTCACTACTGCATATCTGAGAAGGGAAGTTTTGGTGCCCACCAACAGTCTTGTCAGCATGGCTCACAGGAACACAGGAGCCACACCAAGCTCACAGAGGCCACGTCTGCTGGTGACCAACAACACGAGCAGGAACTCAGGGCTGTGCAAGCACTGAGTGGATACTTAAAAGCTGAGATTCATCAAGATGACATGACTTCAGCACCAGTTACAATGGCATGATTCTCTCCTTTTTCCTCCCTCAGTACTGGAGCCTTTTCTCTCCTCCTCCCTATCCTTGGGGACTTGGGTTCTTCACAGAAACACTTTTCTCCTGCAAACTGCCCTTCTTCTTTCATGTCACAGGTCCCATCTCCTCACTTGCCTTCTCTTCCCCACATTCACAGTTGCACAGCACGCAGTGGGAGGTTGTTCATCCACCAGTGAGCCCGAGCAACCTGCAGCAGCACCGTGTCTGGCAGCATCATGTCACCATGGGGCTCTTTCCAGTGGGTTCAAGGACAGCTTTCCTTGGCAAAAGCATGGCTGGGAACTGAGTCCTCCCACCCTGATGACACACCAGACCTCTGTTTTCTTTCACTCAGCTGCCTGTTCCCCCAGGAGTCAAATCAGGCAAGATGGCTAGACAGCTCCACAGAGGTGGTCAGAATCGATAAGTTTAATAAGAAAATTGCTCTTTCCCTGTCCAGAGGAGGTTTCTGCTGAGAACCTCCAAATGCCTACAGCAATGAAGCAGAATCTGGTAACCTTCTGCCCACTCTCTTCGAGGAAGTACCTACCCACTCTGCTGGAGGGGAGGCTGAGGGCAAGTGAGTTTGGATCACGAGTCCCTCAGGTGACACAATTTACAACAACAAACACCGCAAGTAAAATCAGCTTCTCCAAAGTGCCATCCCTAGTTTGCTTTGAGTGTTAGGAGTAAGGTACAAGAACTGAACTTTAATCTTACAGAGGGGCATAAAAAACAGGGAGCAAGTTAGAGAAGCCCTGAGTGAGATTTGTTATCGGAACAAGGTTTTCAAAAATGTAGGCACAAAAAAATGGTTTAAAACAAGATTTACCAACAAAAGGAAAAGGATAAGGGTGAGTAAGGGTGGTAGTTGTGACTCTAAGACCGCCAGCTGATGGCTGCCTTCTAGATCATAATGTTGCCAACTGGAGCCTCTCCCATACTCAGTTTGTCAAGAAGGGTTGCATGAGCTTCAGGAAAAGGCGGTCAGGTTATCTCAAGCCACCTTTATCAGCTGCTTGAGCTTATGCAGCTGACTTTGCTTGGAGCCCATTTAGCAAGTGCTTTCTGGCTCCCTTCCACTGAGAGAGCTCAGGAGACAGGAACATATGCAAGATGGGAATATGCAACATCTGGGGATGGCGACATCTTAACCAGCACAGCTGCCGGCAAAATGAACATCTGTCTGTTGCCCAGGTCTCCTTTCACAGAGGAAAATGCTCTCCCACAGGCTCATCTGCACACTGGCCAAGTATATGCTCCCTCACTAAGGAAGTACCTCGGATCTGCAGCTGAGTCTGTCCACAGTGTCCCATGCAATGGTTTGTGTCACCATGGCTAGATTGCTTTGCATATAAAAGTTAATTCCAGTACCCTGCAGCATCAAGCACACTGACTTCTTTTTATTGCAAGTTTAGTGTAAATGAGCCAGAAAAAAACTGAGAGGAAACAACACCAAGGAGAATATTCCCTATTATTTTTTGCATGGCCAGTACTACATGTTGGATAACAGCAATGCAATTTCCTCAAACTACTTCTTTCCTAAAGAACTTAACACACGGTTCGGTTCTTTGTTTAAAGTGTTTTCCAGTCATTAATTAATTACCCAGCTCTCCCATACGTAGGCAAAGCCATTGTTTTTTTAACTTTCTGGGGCCCACTCTGAGGGACTACTGAAGATTTGGGAGCTTCTTGCACCCAACTAACATTGGCACTGACCCATGGATCACACAGAAGAAAACGCCACCACAATCAAAGACTTTTCTTAAGACATGGAGAACTCCAGGCTTTGGAAATCAGAGCCCCAGAGCAGATTCAAAGTCTCACACCAATCCCACCCAAGAAGGCAAACTGAGTTCACAGCATGGCTGCAGTAAGAGCAGTGTCAGGGAGGGCAATGCTTATCACCCAGCATTTACCATGAATCTTTCTGGCCTGGAAATACCCTGTTCTCACACTTCCCAGGCACTGCTGGCTTCACCCTGCATGAAATCACCACTAACACTGCCTGCCTCTCATAGTAGTTCACTTCACTCCAAGGTGCAATCAATTCCTATTTTAATCCAACTTGCACTTTCCTACTGGTGATGTCTCTAGGCCCTCCTATCCTCATGACATCAACAAGAGACTCTCTTGCTCTTATTAGTCAAGAAAGTTTTCAAAAAACTGTGTCTGGGGAGGGAATTCCTGCCTGAGAACATAAGAAGTTACTTCTTTCTCTGGCTGCTTCACTATAATTTCCATCAAATCCTGTTTGGCTCCCCCGTTAAATTCACTTCTGCCTGTTCTCCTCCTACCTGCTCTGCCTCCCCTCCATCTCAGTACTGCACAGCTCAGGGCATCTCCTAATTCCCTTTCTACCACTGCAACTTATACAGAAATTAAGCACTTTCTGCCAACACAGAAAGATAAACACATTTCATGCTCTGTTTTTTCCATGCTTTGCTAAATATGCCTCTGCCATTGCTCCTAACAGTCTGTATTGCAAGAGGAGCAGCAAGGGGAAAAAAAGTAACCATTCTTTTACCAAACTCTTCAGTATAATGATTTCTTCTTCTAATACATTTCCTGTGTTTTGAGAATTTTCCACGTTTCAGGGGAAGGTAAATAAATCCTGCAACTCACATGAGTGTTCTATTTTTGACAGTTCTCAAGGATATCAGATTAATGGACAACGTTCAGCATCATGAAAATAGTGTGCAAGAAAAGGAAAAATCCATGTTCCCTGGGAAAATGCACAGAGATTAAGTGTTCCAGCTTGAAATGTATTTTGCTGCTCTCCTGCTGGCTCTCTGCCTGCCTTCATGTGGGGAGAAAGGATAAGGTGTGAAGCCAGATCAAGCTTCCTCTTTTGTCTCCAACAGGACAAGCCACAACCAAGGAAAGAGCACTGTGAATAAGCCCTGCATACAGATGCTTTTCAAGAAAGCAGGACAGGCAGTCCCAGTGGAAGGTGAGCTCATACTTAAGCTTGGCTGGCCAAATGCCCATTTTCTCCACAAGTGTTAGCAGTCCAGGGATAAAGCTGTAGTTGAAGTCACACGGACCTCCCCTTACTTCCCAAAATTTTTCTTCATTAGACCTATGACTAAAGTGACACAAAAACATTTATCCCATTTGTAACAGCTACAAATAATGTGTTCCATCATCCACAGTTAAAATCAAGAACATTCATATATAACTTTTAATCCTGCCCCTTCAACGTGAAGCAATGCTCTCTGCTCTCGCACTGCAAACTCCCAGAACTTGTCATGCTTGTCCAGTTGTCATTTGTAGCTCCTTAATGCTAGCCCAACATCTGTATGTCACATTCTCTCCTGAAAAGCAAAAGTGCTTTTCAAACCCTGCCATATGCTAGAGTTTTGTCAGTTATTACTAGTGGCAGGAAGACACTTCTTCCTCTCCTTTTTCTAGGAATGCCATCTCTGTAAGCGACCCAAGATGGTGCTGTGAAGGCAAACACCACCATGCTCTGGGCTACAGTGCAGTAGCTCATTGGAAAGTGGACATTCACTGAGAGCATCCTGTTATCCCAGATAAAGGGACATGCCTATACAGTGAATCTGTGTCACATCAGTCAGAACCAGCCTGACCAGCAAGAAAAAACCAGCATTAAGAAAGTGCGTTCACGTAAAAGCACATGCTAGCAGTAGTGGAGAAAAGGCACAAAAAAAACCCAACTCAAATGCAAAATTAAACTTTAAGCAAATAACAAATGAATCCCTTCAGCTACCCCAACATTTCAGGCACCTTCTAGTTCTCCTAAATCAAGTCAGCCTCTCTCTGCATCCTGAAGACACCCTGTAGCTTCTGCAGCCTCAGATGGCACTGGTCTCCGCCTCTCTGCCTTCCACTGAGCCCTCTCAGGGGAGTGGAAGGACCTGGACGAAGATCCATGGCATTTCGCCTAAATAAATCCAACCCTAAAATGCCTTCAACCCCCTGACTTCTGTTAGCTGAGTGATGGGGCTCTAAGTAATGCTGAAGGGACAAAGTCAGTCTGGCCTACCCAAGGCTTTGTAATTGATATTTCTACAATGCTTTTCAATTACCACATTCCTGGCCTCTGCACCTCTTACAGACACATGAAGAAATTGTGGTAAAACTTTATATATTGCATTAGGAGGAATGTTAAATTAACATCTCCTTATAGGAATTGCTGGAGGCAAGTCACTTGCCCAGATGAACCACTCTTCTGCCTCAATCTCTGGATCTTTATGTCTGAAATAGCAAGGGGAGGATTCAGAAATGCAAAGCACCTGAACAGGTTAATACAGCAACAGGTGCAATGGAAAGGTGTCTGTAAGAGTCTCAGTGAGCACAGAGACACTGGTGTAGTAGCTTGAGATACTTCTTTTTAAACAGTCAATTGTGAGTGAACTGGTGATGCCTCAAACAACCCTGTGGTCTCCCTAGGAAGAGTCAAGCACAGGGCAGCCAGGGCTGCCCCAGCAGTAACTCAGGCAGGTAGCTTCTCCCCTGGATTAGCAATTCATTCTGTGCTAGGGAGAAAAGGAGACAGAGGAAAGCGAAAAAGAATGAAATGTCAACATTTTATTCTACTATTCTTCACTACAGAGACGAGGGAAATAAAATGTGAATCAGAATGACTAGGGCATAGATTGCTTCTCCTTCTAAATTATAACAATACTTTGCACAGGCCCTCCTAATTATTCACCTCATGGGGTGGACCCTCCTGCTAGCTAGCCTGAAAGAACAAGGGCAGTAAATGCCTTCTGGCCCTGCTGCTGCAGAGGTGTAAAAGAGGGAGGCCCATCACCCAAGAAACCACTTTCTGTTCCCTGGGTGGTTGCAAAAACCTCCAGTCATAGGATCACAGAACACGCTGAGTTGGAAGGGATCCATCAGGATCATCAAGTCCAGCTCCTGGCCCTGCACAGGCCACCCCAAGAATCATATCGATTGCCTGAGGGCACTGTCCAAGTGCTTCTTGAACTCTGTCAGGTTTGGTGCTGTGACCACTGCCCTGGGGAACCTGCTCAGTGCCCAACCATCCTCCAGGTGAGGAATAACTTCATAATATCCAACCTAAACCTCCCTTGACACAACTTCAGGCCATTCCCTCAAGTCCTGTCACCACAGAGCAGAGATCAGTGCCTGCCCCTCACAAGAACTGCAGTGAGGTCTCCCCTCAGTCTCCTCTTCTCCAGGCTAAACACACTAAGTGACCTCAGCAGGTCCTCACACCTTCCCCTTAAATCCTTCCCAGCCTTGCAGAAGTGGAAGCATCACCAAGTTTAAAGCTGCAGTTTAAATCTGTCCACTGCATGCTGACCTCAGAGGTGATATGAACACAGACCAGCTGACCCACACAGAACTGTGGTTACTGACCAGCCACCACCTCCTAAGTCAAGCCCTCTGCTCAAGAACCCACTCCTCCCCCACTCTTGTTAGTTTGCTCCACTGTGTGGGCACCTCACACACCAAATTAGCCGGAGAGAACGGTGTGTCAAGGGTGGATAAATCCTGCAGCAAAGCTGTTGCATCCCTTTGGCTGCTGCCCGGGGGCAGAGAGGCTGCAGGGGCCACTTGGGACTCTGCTGTGTGTGAAAAGACATTTCAGAGCTCTTTACACTCTGTGAGCCAATGACTGGTGATTTCATTTATCTTCATTCTGATAATAAATAACAACTCCAACTTCTCACTTCCAGCTGACTGGACTCCAGCTCCATACTGCCTTTTTTTAACTCCCCAGCAGAGTACAACTGTTCAGATTTCATTCCTTTTTATTCTTCAATAATTTTAATTAGGCTGAAACCCAAAAGCCATATGTTAATGTCTGTTATTCCCATATGGCCAGTTTTTAATCAATCTATATATGCCAAAGTTCAAAAACTGCAGTGTCACCAGAAATCAAATCCAACAGTTTTACCCTGCTGACCTGAGTTTCATTACTAGAGAAAATGATGATGGGGAAGAGGTGAAAGCAGAGAACAGGAGCACTAGTAAAAGGCCTCACTCACACAAATACACATATGGTAATACCACCAGCTGGGAAGTCAGCTCATACACCAAAAAACTTTCAGGTTCTAGGGAATTGTATTTAAATTGGGGGTTCTGTGCATACAGAAACAGAGCTGCTGGAATCGCTGAATATGGCTCTTATTAAAGTTCTGTTATTAATTGTCCAGCTAGTCATAGTTGGCCATTTCTCTGCTCAGGAGCTGCTGAGCTCAGGGACAGCCCATCAAGCTGTTGTAGCATTTCACAGCGTCTTTCTACTGCTCAGTTACCTTCGCATGGGGTAACACTACTTCTTCCTTATCACTCTGACCACACTAACACTGCCTGCAGCTCCCTGTGCTGCTGGGAAAGGCAAGCACCCTTCAGCCAGGAGGGGTGGCAGGCAGGGCTCAGCCCCTGCATCCCCAACACAGCCCAGCATCACGCCACAGGTGGCCTCACCAGGCCGGGGTGGGTAATTTGGCATGACCTGGTGCACACTTTGGTGAGACACATCCCCTGGCATGGGCTGAGCCAAATCCCAGCAGGGTCAAGATCACCCATCCTGACAGGTCACCCTTCACTCGACAAGTTTCAGCTCTCTGCCTGCCTTCTCCTTTTATGGCTCCTGGTTTTGATATAAAACCCACCACCACAAACACGTTTCCACACAATTTACTCTTTCAAGGTGACCCCTCGGGGAGCGCCATGGTGGGGCCGGGACGCGCCGAGGGGCGAGCACAGCCACGGGCACAGCCACGCACTGTGGATGCTCCAACACACAACAAATGGAAGAACTATTGAAATGAATATTCATTTCAATAAATCAATCAAACCCCAAGCTGTCTCTCCCTTGCCTGCCCTCCCCACCCCATCATTCATATTGCTTTTTCTGCAATACAGCAAAACAACCCACCCAGACTAAGCTTTCCATTCGGCCTCCAAGCCGTGATGTAAGATGTCACGGTGAAGTCTGCCAGTATTTGCTCTTGAACACCAAAACAGTAAGTTGGAAATGCAGGAGGCTCAATCTGTCCCCGAGTTAACACCGCCGACAGGAGCCTAATTAAGCCAGGAAATCGTGGATCGTGTGGGATTACACGAAAAACAGCTTTGTTTTTCAAAATGTTGAGATAGCACATAATGATCTCCAAAGACAGCACTCTGCTGTTTTGACAGCACTCTACCAATAGGCGATAAAATCATGCAGTGGACATAATTAGTTCCTCATTTTCCTCTCCCAACCCAGCTCCCAGATTCCATTTTTATGAACAAAGTTATCTCAACTTTATCACGGAAAACCACATTCTTTTAAATATTTGTAACATTTTAAGTTCAGCCTTGTTTAATTCAGATAAAAGGAGGAGACATCAAGTCTAAATGAAAATGGGATTAAAAGGACTAGAACAAACTTCTTCCCTAGGGCCAGGGTTTCAAAGGCAGTGCTGTCAAGACTTTCTTGCTTGAGAATGAGGCGGTGGTGTTCAGCACTCTCTTACTTGAGACCATTTAGATTTTGGAGCTGAAAGCCAAAACTAAGAGCACAATCACAAGCTACCATTTCTGAAAAATCCCATCCTTTTTCTCTTCGTTGCTTTGCTTTCTGCAGTGAAATGCTGAAGTCTTGAATCCTAAAAAAAACCCCACGAACTTCATTCCTGTCAACAGACTGTAAAGAAACATCTTGATAGTATTTCACAGGGCTGACACATCCTCATTCTGGTGTTGGGCTGTTGGAGACAAATTGTCACACTCCTACGTATTTTCAGTGTATTGATTCTGATTTATTAAGCCTGTAATTTTGAAAGCTATTACAGAAGACTGAATTTTATCCAAATTACTGTTCAGCACTGGGGAAATGAGGAAGCAGAGTTTAATCTATTTGATATTATACACTACCCAGAGATTGTGCACTTAAATAATTTTTAATTAATAGTAAATTGTTGTTTATTCTGTAGCTGAACCACAAATATGCTTGTTGGTATTCTAGAGATTAATATTTCAGGTTATTCTGACTGGGCATGTGTGGTATGCTGCATTTTATTTTAGTTTTCCTTCTGTGGGCAAGTGTCATCCCTCAGAGAAATTCTTCCATCTGATCAAAGTTGATAGGAACTTCAAATGAGATTATAGAATTACTTTTATGATACTGACTTAAAGCTCCTACTCTCACCGTGACTGGTTTACTTTGCCTGCAAGAGCACAACTACCTTATAAATCCTGTACACCAGAAATTATGAATTCCTTTTTTGCCTTTGCTTTCATCTGCCCACTTACAGGATACATCTTATATGTGCTTCCCCACTTTAATAAACATAAGTATTTGGAACAAGAGTTCAAAATGAAGGAGAGATGAAGGATTTTGTGGGGAGCTGGAAATTTCAGGTTTTAATCTCTGTACTATCTGGAAACCCCTGGGCTTTCATGGGCAAGCTGGCACCTTTCCTTTCTGTGCCAGAATTTGAGCTTCCTCAGAGCACCGTGCGCTTCACACATCATTTTGCAACCACTAAGTCATGAAGGAAAATATTGTTCCCTAGGCATGACTTCCCTCCACTAAACCTTGTCACACAATGAGAAGGGAACATCCTCTCTGTTTGGACCCCACTGCCCTACAGGAAAAATCAGACAAGGAATCAGAAGTTCCTTATAACTGGAGCATGCTACTCGCTGAAGTCTGACGGGCAGAACAAGGAAGACGAAGCCAAGTCTACTTTGGGAACTTTGCCGCCTTCTCCTTCCATAAGTCTGAAGGACAGAGACTGTCAGCAATGAGAGGCAGACGGATAAGATATTTAGAAATAGAAGCAGGTACCCATTATGGAAACTGCAAAAAGTACCTTTGGTCATTAGATATATTAATAGTATCCTTATTAGCCTCTTTTCTGACTCAGAGAAACACTGCAAATTACTATTCTCAGGGAATCAAGATCAAATGTGTTACAGAAGTTGATGATATTTCTGTTGAAGTATAAGCATGTTTCTTCTCCTTCCAGCCCCCTCAGTTCTCAAACTAGCCTGTAACCTACTCCTCATTTTATATAATTACTTGCTGTTTTCCCTGTTGTGCTGAATATTCTGGAAGTGAGAATGTGTCCTCCAAATGCCACAAATGCTAAAACTTCAAGTGATGCCCATCTGAACATGGAGTAAAACCCCACAGCCCATACTTCAGGAGGCAGAGCTATTACTGCTGACCACGAGGAATGTAACACCACCACAGGGGAAAGAAAATGTCTCCCTGGCTTAGTTTCCATCAGGTGTCAAATTTTGTGGGTCCTATTCCCATTTAGCTACTTGATAAAATGCTCACCAAGGTAGAATCAGGCTCAGTCAAAAAGACAAAGTCATAGTATCAGATGCTATGCAAGTACTAGTGAGAAGAGATTTTACATCTGCATGTCAACTACAAAGAGCAATGGAGAGTAGAAGATAGAATAAACTCAGGATTTTCCCTCCCTGTAGTCCCAAAACATCCCCATACTTGATTAAGTGCAGCACTAAAAACCTAGATAGGGGAGGAATGGTAATTGCAGGAACCTTGGGGAATTAAAAAACTGACCTCAAAAAACAGAGACCAGGGCAGTTCAGCTGGCTGCTGAAAGAACAAATGGAACATCAGCAAGTGAGATTGCTAGGAAGAATTGCTATTCAGCTGCATCCAGGAGAAGGAAAGTTATGCTGCCACCAGGAGAGGGGGCAGAAAACAGGCTAAGCACTGAAAAGCACAAAATCCTTACACTACTTGGAATTCTTTTCACATACATCACCTCATTCTCAAATTTTTGTTGCACACGTTGAATTTTTGGGTGCAAGGCAGAGGATGGTAAAAGGAACATGACACACCTCATTGTTATGCTCTCAGAGCTCAGGTTGGCTCGGTTTATTCCTGTGAAGAAAGATACTATTGGCAAGGGCACATCAGCTGCTGTTCTACCCTCAGAAAACTCCTGGTGTTGTGTTTTGGAGAAAGAAATAAAAAAGGGAAAAGAAACCACACAAAACATGCAAGCTACTCAAATCCTTTCAGGCTCCAATGCCTCAAACACGAGATCTGAACCTGCTGTAAATCTGGACTTTCAGTTGCATCAACTCTGACAAACAAGTAGGGGTGATTGAGAAATTTCCAGGCCAGTGATTTTAGCACAAAATACTGAGTAATGCTACTAAACTCCAGCTTTAGAAACATCAACAAACCAAAACAACACAACACACACACACATCTGCTTTCTGCAGAAAACAGCAATGCTTCATTACAAAGCTTCTGGCAGAGTGCTGAAAACTCCCTGGGTTTTCAATGAACCTTGGAATTGTCAAGTCTAATGGTGTTCTAGTCATGTTTGGGACAGAAGTTTAGGCACCATGGGAGTGGAACTTCCTGGAAGAAAGCTAAGACAGAGTCAGAAAGCATTTTTAAGGAGTCACCTTTCTTATTGAGGCAGCCACACTGGAAGCTGGGTGTTTATACCCCACTGCTGACCCCAACCCTTTGCTGCCTGCAAGGATTTCTGCATCTTTCCTTCAGATTGATGTAGCCACAGCAGAGTGCCAAGGATGTTATGATACTCTGGCACTGAGTCAAAGTTTATTTCTGACAGGTTAAACCAGAATAAGTAAATCACCGTCACGTCTCAAAGAACCTTTTTTTCCCCTTTTCAGTTTCCCATGTCTATTTTGACAGCCAATGAATTATTCTGCCTCTCCTATTCTCAGCCTAAGAGGATGAGCTGTATAAAAAAGTTACAGCCTGTCACAACCCTGAAAGTAATCTTCTGGATATCATTTTCCTCCCCTTGACTATCCAGTGTGTTTGTGTCTCATTAAATAAGGCAACAAAAGTAGTAAGTATGCTTGCTAATACCTAAAAAGTTGAATGAATCCAAGGAGCTTTGGGCTAGCCTTTCCACATGACTGGTTTATTTTGAGAAATGTTAATTTATCACTTATCCCAGCTGGAGAGTAGTTTACCAGGTAGAGCTGGAAACTTGCTCCCTTACCAACACAAAATGTTTCAAGGGCAGAAAACAAAAACAATGCCATAGGGTGCAGTAGAAAGAGCGAGGAGAATTTAGGCAGAGTGACAGCAAGTCAAAATGGAATTTGGCAACCACACCAGAGATCGA
This sequence comes from Formicarius rufipectus, assembly GCA_013399695.1. NCBI lineage: Eukaryota > Metazoa > Chordata > Aves > Passeriformes > Formicariidae > Formicarius > Formicarius rufipectus. The sequence goes on along the minus strand of VXAU01006175.1, from coordinate 503,914 downwards.
CAGCAACTCAAACCTAATGACCCTGTTTTGCTTTACTTTTCTATAAAATACGTTAAATATGAACAACATGATTAACTAAAAAAAAATCAATACTACAACACCCAAAGTGATATGAGGTCAGATTTAAGAGATAGGGGCAGAAAACTTTCATCTTCAAGGCCAGGCTGCATAAGGCCCTGAGCAACTCAGTCTAGTGGGAGGTGCCCCTGCCCATGGCAAGGGTGGTTGGTATGGGATGATCTTTTAAGTCCATTCAAACTCTTTAATATTCTATGATAAGGCAAAGTTGAAAGTCTCCCATGTAACAATGTATTGTCTCTAATGTTTTATTTTTAATTTTTTGCGTTTCAGAATCAGAGAGAGGAAAACAAGTAGGTGTTACACAGTTTATTGAGGTCTCACGTAAATTCACTTAGCAGGATTGTATATACTAAACCATTTTGTCTAAAGACACAGAAGGCTGTGTGGAAGTTTAAAATCATTAACTATTGTTATCTGATAACAAGCTGCAAACCTGTGACATTTAAGTTTATTTAAACTGAAAGGGTGACAAACATGAAAGCCAAATACTCCTACTCTTCTCAGCCTTTCCTTCATTGAGGCACCAGCCAGAAGGGTTTTGGACTCTCCATAAAATGTTTGCCAAACAAAGGCCCTGTTAATTGACAAGCTATTGCATTTACTACTTCCTACCACAGCTCGTGGGAACCTGTCAGACCCAAATCAATCCTGCACACAAGCGTTCCCACGAGATGCCACACACGTTCCCATCTGAAGCCACTTACCAAAAGTGCTACAGCCATCTCTCCTAAAACCTTCATCTTCACTGGGCACTTCTGAAAACACACGCAACCCTTTCACCCCCTGCTGGCCCGCAGGGTCTTCCTGAGCTCGTTTGTTTGCTTCCCTTAACGGAGTTCTTTGTTTTCTGCCATCTTACTGCTTGGTTGTTCCTCTAAGCTAGATCCCTGCCTTTGCCAGCAGTGAGCTACAGCAGAGATGTTTGCAGACTTCATTGCACCCCAATGCCAAGAAAACACAGTCAGAAGCTGCCTGTTAACAGTCCTCCTTTATTGTTAAGGCTCTGAGTACTAAATTCTTCTTTGTCAATAGAAGCAATTAATCTCAGCCTGTTAATTAGGAAGAGTTTAACAAGACACCTGGCAGTGTAAGCTGTTCCTTTGCTCTCAGGAATGACAGCAACACGCACTCGTGGTGTAGCCTTAATTATAACCATTTAAAGGTGGTCAGCCTGCATTATTGTTTCCTTTAGATGTTTTAGGAGTGCAAAATCCATCCTGCTCTGTGTATTCATTTCCTTTAAGTTACAGGAAGCCCTGGACACTTTGCCTCTGTACTGCAAGAGGTAGTTCATGCAAGCCACAGTTAATCAGCATTCACTTGGGCCCTTCAGGTTCACAGGAAGCTTTAAGTCTTTCATGGCTTCTAGTATCACTTAATTCACTAATTATCATAATACCATCTTGGATCATAAAACTGGAAAGACAGTCTCTGTCTAAACAAGAGCCTTATAACAGCAGAGTTCCTTCCTCCAATTCCACAGCGTTTCCACCCTCCTTCCCCAGCAGGAAAAATTGCCTGCAGGAATCTGCCAAACCACACATTCTTCTTCCACACTCTTTTCTCTTAGGGACAGAAATACATGTCCTGAGGATATAAAGCACCACAGGTACACATCCTTAACTGCTGCCCATACATGCCATCTCAGAAAAAATAACTGGATAGTGCCACCTATGTGAAACGATGGAGAAGAAGGAAGAACAGCTGGAATCCCTCCGACTGCACAGTGAGAGGAACACAGACCACGCTGCAGCAGGGAAGGCAAATTTGAGCTGAATCCTGCAGGGTAGGAAGGGCAAGCAAGAGGCTCTGAGGAAGGAAGGGATATGAGAAAGATCCTTAAAGAATAATCCACATTTTCATGGAGCTGCTCAATACCTCTATCCCCCTTGAAATGTGCCCAAACTGCTGCACAGAAAGACTTGTTTGATTATCACCAAAATTAAAATGATGAAGGGTTTCTGCAGCCTGAGCTGGAACACACTTGGACTAGGTGAGCTAGGAAGCTCCGCAGGTAGGAGAGATGCAGGACAAAATTCAAGTATTCGCAGAGGGAAGAAATGAGACCTTGGCACAGAAAAATGTTTTCTGAAGTCTGAGATTTTAAGTGCTTATGAACACAAATAATTTACACTGCATAATTACTCTTAATTATGTCCACTTGCACTGCTATGCCACAGGTCACTTGTATTTCAGAAAAACTGTTATTAATTTTATTTTGAACTTTACTCCATGATTCTATTAAAATTACTTTTAACTTTTTGTCACACAGATTTTTTGAGAAAAATCAAAAGAAAGATTAGAAATGGCTATGCATGTCAATGAGATAAGAGAAAAAAAACCCTGAGTTTAACCATTTTTTAGAAGTGTCAAACTATTTTCTTTAAACTTTGATAATTACAGAATTAAGGGAATTTAATATTTCAGACATGACACATATAGTGTACAGTTCTGCATGGTAGCAGGTGTATTTTTTGAAGCCTGAAGAAAACCAGATTAAAAAAATAAAATAAAATAAAATAAAATAAAATAACAGGAGACTGTCCACACTGCATTATTTGTCCTGCTGAAGTTCAATACATACCAAGTCCTTGCTTTTCCACACTCACCTGCGCAGCCAAACTTCACATACCTGGAAGACTGGGGGTTTTATTTGGAGAGAGCCAAACTTTCTAGCCTTGCAAAAAATCTACACACAAACTTAGAGGGGGATCCTCTAAGAGTCACAGTGAGTAATTCTCCATATCCCATTTCTGAGCACTTATTGATCTCCATTTGCAACCACCCACAAGCCAACACTTCTACTAATGTCACCAACTTTGAAGATGTGAACACTCCTCCTACCAAAAGATCAACTCTTTGCTTTTCCACCCCTAACTACAACTCTTTGATTCTTAGCCCCTGAGTAGGGGCAGAGAGTGTCTGCTGGAGTTTGGAGCTGAATCAAAGCAGCTGAAGCACATGGAAATTTGGGAAGATCAGCATTTGGCACCACACCGAGGATGGAAATTTGAATTGGAATTACCTTCAGCCTTCACCGAGGAGACATTTAATTGCGTGTTCCCCTGAGTTTCCCAGTAGACCGGTGTACCCACCCACACAGTCTATTGTGCTTGGAACGTATTCCAGCAGCTCCCAATGCGGGTTAAAGCCAGGCCTTTAAAGCAGTATCAGGGTACTTAATCACCCAGCTGACTGCAGGGGCAGGATTGGTCTTGGCTATCTTCAGCCATCTCTGAGGCCAGGGAGCTGGGTAGGCTCCCTCTCTAGTTAGTGGAGGGAGATAAGCATCTGCATAGAGTAATCCATCCCACCTCTCCCTCTGTCTCTCTCTCTCCATTAACTGAAGAGGAATTCAGATAAGTAGTTCAGATCAGACACATTACTTGTGAATACCTGGAGCTAGACAAGATGAATCCCACCTTCAGCATCCAAAACACTTACGTATGCAGTTTCTCATTACTTATCACACTTGAAACACCTGCTACTCATTGATTTAGAAACGGATTTTTCGCTGCGATTTCCTTTTCTTTGTGCAAAGCTTTGATTATCCAGTTTTTGCACCCTGGCACACAGGAATATGAGTAACAAGACATTTCCTGCATGCACACACCCACAGGTGCACCTGGAGACCAGCAGACATGTATTCCCCAAACACAGTGGAAAACCCTCAGATGATGCAAAGGAGATGAAGCAGTGCCTGCTTTCAAGTCAGCTCCCCAAGGGCCCCAAACCACCATGCTCTGCTTCCAGCCCTTTGGGTTTCCCTTGTTCTGAATCACTTTGGAGGAGCAGCTAAGAGGCCAGCGTGGCCTTTGTGAAACGATGCTCTTCAGGGACCAAACGCACAAACCCACCCTGCCAACGCTCGCCCCCGCGATGCGCCTCCTTCCCACCTTCCCCACTCCCAGCTCTCAGCAACGCTACAATCCAGCCTCCCATCACTTCCCAAGCAGGTCCTCCGCCCTCCTCCCCTCAGGGGTGTGGAGGAAGGCACGTCCTGGGCCGCGGGGTCTCCCAGCATGGTGGTACCTCGTACCACCGCATGCCTCGCATGCCGAAGCGCGCGGCGCCCGAGCTCTGGGTAACAGCACTCCGAGTCAAAAGGGGCTACTTATGAGTTTGGATACTACCATTTAAAGATAAGCTTCTCCATGGTTACCGCTCTCACGCAAGGTCGCCTTCCTGCCAAGCCTCCTCTCCTCCCTCCCTGGCTATCCCTCCTTCCCCTCCACCGGCTCTTTCTTCCCAAACGTGCTACATCAAAAGAGAAAACGAAAACATTTACGATAATCACAGTCTGACTATTTTAATGCAGGCTGTAGGAAAGGAAACATGTAAGCCAAGTGCTCTCACTATGGAAGCAGAAACACACTCTCGACCTCATAAAAGCAGTATCTGAGAAATAACACTTGATTAAAGCAGCCAGTCCTTCATTTAAGTAGGTGCTTATGGTAGGGAAAAGAGCCAAGGTTTTCCTAGAACAGGCTGCTGGCCTATCACAAAAACCAGCCACAGGCCAGACAGATGAGTTATTGTGAGACAGCTGGGCTTCAGCCGGGGCGTGAGGAGATCCCTATTATCCCATCCACCTTTCCTACACAGCACGCCTCTCCCCAGAGAAACCCAGACATTAAAAGCCAGCTCGTTCGCTCCTGACAGGCAATATGCATTGAGTGAGAGGTGATGCTTTCTCATTTTCAGCAAGAAATCTTAGTGGCCCCAAGGAGCAGCTCGCTTAGGAGAGTGGTAATGGAATACAGGGCCTTTCATCTCTGCCTCGCCGCCAGCACAGCCTGCATCAGGAACGGCCCAAAAGTTATTAGTGAATGGCTTGTTTCAGTGACCTCCATGAAATGAGCTCGGTGGTCTGGTTTTCAGTAGACAACAACTAGACCTACAACTGGTGTTAAACAGAGACCATATTAACAAGTTAAGGACCGAGTGAATTGCCCAGGCATAGCTTTCTCTACCCTTTGGGGCCACAGAGCTCATGGCAAGCTCTGCAACTCGCCAGCCTGCTTCACCAAGATGGGGATCCCCAACTCCCAGGATCCACATTTTGTCCTCAGCTGCATAAGCAATGTGTGTTAAAAACCAACAAACCCCCCTCCCAACATCTTAACAACCATTTCAGACTTTAGGAGCTCAACAGTATCTAGCAGGCACCACCTGGAGCTGAAAATACCACAAACTTGAACAACAAAGATGGGTCCCCACAGTCCAGGCCTGCTGACACGTACTGACTTTTGAGTGCATCATTTTGCAACAATAAAATGCCTTTTCTTAAGTAAATCCTCATTTTAATACATTCAGCAAGTGTGGATCAACCCTACATCTCTCCAAGAAAACAAATCACAGCCACCCCTCTTTACTTTCTTCCAGTTCACTGTTGTCTGCAATCCCAAGTGTGAGCTACCCCTGGAACAGTGATGGCCTACAGAGCCCAGAAAACCCACCATCACAAAAGTTTTCTCCCAAGTAAAATGCAAAATTCACTCAGAAGTACGAGTGGCTGGAACCTTTACATGCACATAGTCCCAAAATGCCTTAGCAGTAATTTGTGCTACTTCCTCTCACACATTTCCATGAAATGCTTGCTAAATACTTACAATTTGAAATCCTAGAAGAAAGCTAATTTGGGATGAGGAGCTTCCTTCCCTCTGTTAAATCCTGCACAGGTTACAGCACATCACCCACGAGCCTGTTCCCATCACTCTGCATGACTAGATAGGTATCTTTAAATAACACATCCATCCACCAATCCCTTAGATAAGAGATGCACTGGGGACCCATTCCCAGAAGGGAATGGATGCAAAGCAGGCAGCAAACCACTATCACAGCCCTGAAGGTGCTCCCACTATCTACCCCAGATTTAAATTACATGGGAATTAGCACAGGCTCAAATTTTGAAGGAAACTGGCAAGAGGGTGAAATAAAGGCCTTGCAGAGAGAGGGAGGAGAGGGCTGGTGTGGCTTACACACAGATGGTATTTCTTTGCCTCTCAGTAAGATTCAGAATGAGAGCTGGACATTTTATACAGAATGTCATTAACATCCAAAACAATTATGCTGTCTTTCTTGGAAGTTAAGCCTCTTGCTTGAGGGCTTAAACATCTTACTCTCAATAGCTAACATGTTTCCCTCCCTAACACTGCTGAGACTGGTGCCTGTCAAGGTAAGCCGCTCAGGTGTGACCCTATATTCCTATATTTCTTTATATTGCTCTCCCTAAAGATCTCCCACCTGCCCTGCTCTTCTCAGCACAGCTGCTTCTGACATTTGGAGAACAAAGGAAAGTTGATGGAAGAGATGTTGGCCCACCAATAACTGGGCCAATAGGCAATATATGTACAGTACTTATGAATGAGCAAAGCACAGCCCAAAAAGACTTGAGCATGTCTCCACAGACTTCTCCAACACTCAGCCCTGCCCTCCCCTGAGGAACATAAACCAGGGAAAGCTGGAGCTGCTTTACAGTCAAACTGAGAGGGGACCCACCAAGTACAGAGGGAACAATGGTTCTCAGCTGGGACACAAGGCATTCAACAGAGCAGGAGAACAGGGTGTATATCACTATGGCATGAGAGGCATCATGTTTTCATTAGTACAGGATTAAAATTTGAAAAAAAAAATGACCAGAGCACCTTAATCTCCAAAGGATCAGCAATGATTTAGTGTGAATTAATTTTGCAGATTACCAGCACTTTTTCCCTCACAAAACAGTCTAAGTTCTCTGTAGCAGCTTCAGTAAAAGTATATGTATATGTATAAATGTACATTAATTATTGAAGTCTATCTTTCTCTCCTGCTTTTTTGGTTGTATTTTTGTGGTGCAGGAGAACTGTGTTTGGTACTGAAAAAACTCTTGGCATTCTACTGAAATGTAAAATTCCCTGGCCTTGCATATTCTGCTGATAACCAGCCCACAAACTGCAACAAAAGCAGTGATCTGAACTTTGCGTTTCACTCATCTCACAGATTACAGTGATGAAATCAAAGTTATCAGCCCCAGCTCATACAGCATTATCTTTTAACTTAATGGAAGCGAAAACGAAGCCCATGCTCATTACCCAAAGGATGCAATTATTACTTCCTCTCTATACTGTTGCAAGTCAAGAATAAATTCCAGGATATGACCTTTTCATTAAGCATCAAGCCAAAAATCCACCTGGGACAGACAAAAGAGGCTACCCTCATTCTTTCACTCACTGATTCAGAGCAAAGGCCCTTGCTGCACACAGCTGAAAGGAATCCCTGCAGAAGTTTATTTCAGGGAAGCATCTAATAAATGCTGATCTCTAGATGAAACCCAAAAAGCTTTCTGTCTCGTCCTGCATCATCCCATCACAACACAAAGCACCACTGATTCAACAGATCAGCCCTCTCCCAGATATCCTGCTCCGTCTGCGTAGAGTGTAAGGTCACAAAAAAGATTATAAACTCAGAATGTGAGTGATACCGTGTATGAGCGACACAAATTCTTCAATGTACATCAAAATTCCAAGAGAAGAATGCATAATAGTGTTGAATTCCTTATATTTTTTGCTTTGTTATGGCAATAATAATGTGCCTTTTGAAGTTCATACAGGGAGAGACAGTGCCAAAAGGCAAATACTTACAATGCAAGAACACTTGGTACATTTATTTCCTTCAGGCCTAAATTCTTCTCCTTCATTGTAAATTCTCCCTTCAAATACACAACCTGGAAAACAGCATTTGAATAAGTTTAGCTCAAGATAGCACACTGCCTTTTCTCTGCAACACACCCCAGTGCACAACAGTATGAAAAGTTAATCAAACCATCCTCTCTGATAGGGTATAACGGATCATCCAGGTTGGAAACAACCTCCAGGATCGAGTCCAACCTCTGACTGGTCACCCCCCTGTCAACTAGACCATGGCACTAAGTGCAACATCCAGTTGTTCCATGAACACTTCCAGGGTTGGTGACTCCACCACCTCCCTGGGCAGTCCAATCCAACGTTTAACAACACTTTCCATGAAGAGATTCCTCTTGATGTGCAGCCTGAACCTACCCTGGTGCAGCCTGAGGCTATGTCCTCTTGTCCTGTGGCTAGTTGCCTGGGAGAAGAGACCAATCCCCACTTTGTTACAATCTCATTTGGGGCAGTGGTAGAGAGTGAATCACTTCAGAGGAATACAAATCACTTCAGAAGCCTGAACAAATCCTTGAGAATCCCTAAGTATCTTTTTCAGGGGAAAGAAATCACCCTTCTACAGCAGATAAATTTGCATCAATGAAGTAGAGACTAGGTCAAGTCTTCCACTAGAAGTGGCTTTAAAACACTTTTTTAAGCTGTTTGCTTTTTACTAACTCGTTCTTGGTCCCCGAGTTTATATTAGACATTGGCAGATATTACAACTGATCAAAATATAAGAAATCCATTCTATCACAACTGGAGTAGTGCTTACCTACAAAACCTCTGTTAAAATCAAAAAAACACAGTATTTTGCCTCTGTGCTTCACAAAGGCAACCCATTCCCACTGCCCTTCAAAAAGTGAATCTCATTTTTTAGGACTGCTCTTATACTTTCCCTCTAACAAAATCATGGGCATCAGCCAGGCAAACCCAGCTGAGAGATTCTATGAAAAATGACATAAGTACATCTGTGGGTATTGCCACAGGCCACTGCCTACCCATCCCCTGTCCTCTGCTAAAAAATACTAAGCAGGTTCTTCCGGTGTCATGTTGCGCACCAGCCCACGTTTCAGTAACTTGTGCAGTACAGCAGAGAAGTTCCAGGCAGGCTCTCAGGCAATGATGGGGACCATCAGAAACACAGCTTCACATGCAGAGCAGCATCTTCCCATGAAATCTCACCTGGGCACACAGGACAACACATCCCCCTGAGTCTGGAAGGGTTTTTGCAATGAACAACACACTGTACTTCTGACTCCACTATCACTCCTTCCTGAAAAGGAAGCAGAGCAGACACATTCGTTGTTAGCACTGGGGTTGCTTTAACAAGCAAAACAATTACAATTACTAGCAGTGCAATTAAAGTCCAGCACATGCTCCAAAGCACTGGATTTCAAAACCTCTTTTTATTCTGTACCTGCTACCTGGTATCTGGATTCAGCTTAATCCACAGTCAAAAGATCCACTTGAGTCTCCCTGACTCCAGACACAGGATTTGCCTTTAAATGCATCAGGTAAAAAAATCTAGCATCCTCTTGGGAAAAGGAATCCTGCTTTATCAGGAATCCTTAACCTCGGTAATCTGCCATGCAGCTCTGGTGAAAACAGGCCAGACACAAGGCATTTTCCTCCCTCTCCCACTGGAGGAAAATAGACTGAGAAAGGAGATAAAAGCATCTTGTTCTGTAGAAGGGAGACACTTATCTTTGATGCTTTGCCTGATAAGTATTAGTAAATTAACATTTCCTGTACTTATTCAAGAAGTCAAGAGTCCCCCTGAACTAATCTGGGTGTGAGGTTCTGTGCACAAAAGGCTGCTACCTTTTTTTTTTTGTTTTCTTGCTTGCAGCTTTGCTGTTGGAAGAAAGGGAAAACTGTTTTTCAAATGTGTGGCTTTAGGGTAAACAGGACCACCCAGTTTTTCATTCCGACACTGAGAGAGGCAATAAAGAACTCATACTTTCATGCAGCACATCTAAATTCACATAGTATCTTTTCATGAAGTGCAAGGATACAGAATACTGCTGCTCCAACTTCAGTCTTCTCATCTTTAAAAATACACGTGGGTTTCACAGAGCAAAAGTATCACAGAAAAAGAGAAAACCATGAAACCCTCTTCTCCTGTTAGCAGAAGCTCTTCCTGCTCGTTCATCTCTCCTCTTTCCATTCTTAGCAGGTGCCTGGGTGTTTTTATTAAAACCAGATCAAATTGTCAGCAAAACTGGCAGACCTATTCACAGAGAGAAAGTAAAATTGCCTACATAATTACCTGGTTTGAACCTGAACATGGATAATATTGAAAATGTTGTGCTGCAGATAGGCAAGCTAGCAAAAATACCACTGTGTTAACAGGGCAGGAAAGGAGATTTGGTTGTCGGTTTCTCTTAAAGAACGTCCCAGGCAAAACCCACAGACACATACACACAAAAGTGTCCAATTACTAAAATAATTTCTATCTCACAAAAGGCTGAAAAAAGAAGACTTATTTCAAGGTCAAGACAGCAGGAAATGGCATGACTTTGTACCTCTCCTTCAGCAATGTTTGGGCATGAGGGTGTTCAAGTCATTTAAAACCTATCCTCCTGAATGTTTGGTTATAGCTGGCTGCATCTGAGTGGATTTAAATTGCTGTAAATGCAAAGCCCACATTGTCTGGGGTATGAAGTATGTCACGTTATTTGGATTGCATAAATGAAGGCCCAGAATTTCCTGGGAAAAGCCAGCAACTCAGTTAGCACAGTGTTCATGATATCCTTACCTGGCACTGGTAGGTAACACAGGGATTGCCAGGGAGGTGCCATTTCATGGAGCTGTTGTACGTGTTGCCTTCAAAACTGCAATCTAGAGGACGAGACAGAAGCACATCAGTTCAGCAGAACACAGTCTTGTGGGAGGCTGCTGAGGAGCACAGGGCAGCATCCCAAATGCAACCCACCCTCTCCCCTGGGCTAAGAGAGGAGCTAGAGCTGAGAGCTGGGACTGACAACAAGGATCATGTCCTGGGAGGGTTGGCAATGGGTATCTGCTGCTGATGTATGGCTGGCCAACCTCCTCACTAACTCTGGCTGTTCAAGGCAAATCAAAATCAGTGACAATTTACTTAAAAATGGATGTCAGTGCTTATTCTGCAGTTCATTCTGGAACTATGCAGTGACTCAGACACTGGCACAGGGAGAGGGAGGAGAGACGGTAAAAGAAGAGCTGGAATGAGCATCCATCATCCAGCTTGGCCATGCTATCTTCATCCATTAACCAAAGCCCTTGTGGGTGCTCCTCAGCAAGCACAGCTCAGTATGGATGAACTGCCATTGGCAGAACTACCTCTCCTTTATGCCTTTTCACTTTCATGACTGAAGGGATCACCATCCACATAAATTAAAAGCCATCAAGCTCTTTTGTGTGTGTGGTGAATCTCCAAGTGAAGACATTTTGGAGTCCCACAGGGTTTGGTTTTATATGTCTCTGTGTGCTATATGACAACTTTGTTAACAGAAAACACGTTCATTTGCCCCTGCACTGGATCAGCCCATATTTTGTTGTGCAAAATGAAGGTTCATAGAGCCATTTGGAAAACTAACAAACAAACGCCAAAGCAAACATTAATTTTCACATTTTATTACATGTTCCCACTAGTTTCCCTTCCCACTCTGCCGTTGTTCTCTGGCATTTTGCAAAAGAGAAAACCAAAAAGAGCACAAAGAAAATAATAAAATAGCTTCGCAGAGAAGCAAAACTAGAAAATGCTTCTAAATTAGAAATAAAATACTTGGTTTCTTAGAACAGTTAGTTCATTAAAGCAAAATTGTTTCAATTAAAAAATAATTCTTTGGAGACTGAGTGGTTCTGAGAAAATTTTAGAAGCAACACATAGCCCATTTTCTGTGGGGAAAATGCCCATTTTCCATTTTGGGTTTTTTTTTCCCATTTTTCTTTTCTTTTTTTTTTTTTTAATTCAAAATTAGCTTCATCAAAGAGCCCGTGAAGCCAAGAGGATTCCTGCCAAAGGTGTCATGTGAAGCACAGACGTGCACAGAGAGCCATAGAACTACCAAAGCCTCCACCAGACAATGCCCAGGGCACCATTCCCTTTGCCCATCCCACCTCAGCACCAACTCCAAGTCATTCTCGGCTCTACAGGGGGCACTGTCCTGCCTGGGGGTACATCCTGCATCCTGCTGAAGACGAAGGCAATTTATCAGCCCTACACCAGTAAATCTCTGAGCCCACTGTATAGGGAATAAGGAAACTCGAGGGTCACAGCTCTGAAGTGCAAAGGAACTTAAAATCCCAGTAAAATCATTCCAAATTCAACGCGAAATGTAAAGGAAAGCAGATATATAAAGATCATTTGCAAATGTGTTAACTGACTCCAGTTAGCACCCTAAACAGCAAGATTTGTACTTCAGGATTTGCAGTATCCAGAAAAATTTTTTCCAGGCTAAATACAGAGCAACAAGGGAGAAATTTGTAGATGCTGTGGCTATCTCACCCAAGCTGAAACAAAGTATGTTTTTAAAAGAGTTGATTGGTTGTGTAAGAGCTGGCTGTGACAATTTCATCTTTGACAAATACTGAAATGCACAAAGTGTACAAACAAATCTTGTATTTTTTAAGTAGCAAAGCCCTGATGATTTTGAATAACAAATGTTCAGATTCTCAGTGTATTAAATACAGTTCTCTCACTCTCATACACACAGGCCAACGTGCCATGAGAGGAGCACGAAGCCCTGTGGTCCCCTTACACATTTGGACACGCTGCTCTGAAAAACCCTGAGTTTATCCAGTAGCACAGTCTCACTGCTCTCTCCAAACACTGATGAGTGCTGAGCCTGTTAGGTGTGTTTCAACATCCTCAGGCTGCAGAAGCCCAGGTCACACTGGTGCCAACTCCAGAAACAGTTCACAAGTATGTAGGATGCTGAAGATGGAACAAGCTGTGTTGTTAACTATCTGGGTGCGTGTTTTACCAGAACTAAGAACCAAGGGCCAGGCTCAAAACTAGCAACTGCAAAATACCCTGCATATTTGCTCAGCAATTATGTTCCTTAATTTAAAATGTTTCCTCTGTAAGAAAGCTAATGACCTTGGGCTAATCTGCATGTACAGATGTGCATACTAAACTGAAACTTCCACTTCAAGGATTAGTCTGGTCAACCAAGCACGAAGGTGGTGTGTCCATACTGTCAGCACTGCTCTTCCTTGGAGGAGATACCCAAGCTGTCCTATAAAATCCTCTGCCCTGCAGCACCAGTCACTGCCCCCGTGGCAAGGGGATGGCCCACCAGAAGTAGCCATGGCAGGGGGAGCTTTCAGGCAGCAAAAGGGAAATTTAGAAATGAAGACCAGGATGGAGAAGTCTGCAGAGGCATGGGAGATGCTAAGGTTGCTCTTGAGCTTTGGCACAGGCCAGCAGGCTGAACGGGGGAGACAGAGCAGCATCCATCCAACACCACGGTGAGGCATGGTGGGAACTGGATGTCAGCAGATGCTCAGTGGAGGGAAAGAGCATGATGGAAGGGGAGAGTTAGCCAGCAACACAAGCAGTCTTGGTGAGAGATGGGGGAAGGCTGAATATTAAGCAAAACTGAAAAGGGTAAGAAAGGAGTGTTTTACAATCTCTGGGTGACGCTTTAACCTGTCTCTGACCAGAGGTGTGCCCTGACACTCTGCCCTTTGGATGCCCCAGAGCTACACCCACCACTCACTCTTCAAAAGGAAAAAGAAACAAAGCCTACATAGCAGGTAGTTTTTCTGGGCCTCACTTTCAGTGTTCAGATCTCCCAGGTGACACCTGCAAACACGTAGCTGGACTTTCCTAGCTCCGCTACTCACAGCGTGGAAATTTCTGAGCCTCACCTAAATTCAGCTGAGAGAAACCTGTCTCATTCTGTGTGCCAACTCAGTCCAGCTATTCTGGCTCATCCATGGTTGAAGGTCCATCACCTTTGGCTTGGAAAGCAGCAGTCACTGAGTATTTCATATTCAGAGGCATCAGCAAAGTCTCCGGTGTCGATTCCCACAACAGAATAGGATGGAACATACTTAAAGCCCCTAAAATGCATTTTAAAGTGGTTTTTTTTTTCCCCTAAAAGCCCTTTGGAAATAATAGTACATTAATTTACTGTCTCCATCCACAGTTTGAAAGCACGAGCGGGAGAAAAGAATAAATCAAGAAAGATGAGAGTTGAGGACAATCACTTAAATGCCATCCACTGAATACCCACTCAAAACTTTAAAAGAAAGGGCTTCAGAGGAGGCTTTGAAGAGGGGAACCCAAAAAGCCTGGGAATGCTCTAAGCAGTGTGTGAAAAGTAACAGATTTTACATAAATAAGTAAATTTAACCCTGAGTCATATCCCCCACAAGGAAAACCTTTAGGACTCTAGATATGGAAGGAAGTTAAATATCAGTGGTCTACATCAATTTTAAAAGAACTAAGGTGATTCATATCAGTCAAGGAGTGTGTCCTGAGTTTTTATTCTTTCCTGCTTCTTTTTTTAAGAATAGCTGGTGTTTTATTAATGTAAAATATTAACTTTCAGTTAGTTGTAGGTTTTGTTGCCATTACCTCCTTCAATCCAAATACTTCAGATAAGTCCTGGATAAACAGGCAAGCCTAAGTTGCTTATCTGAATCAAACCAACCCACTGAATACTTTGAAGTTGGTCAATTGTTGCATATGCAGTGGAAACTAATGCTAATTACCTTCTAGTCACCTCATAAAGGCAACACCTCTAGATTCGAGTCCTCCTGGCACTGAACACCAAAAATGATGCTAAAAGAGTTAAATAACTTCTAATTTACTTATTTAACTACTTTGTTTCAATGCTGTGCATGCCATACTTGGGCACCTTAATTTCAAATGTAACAAACTAACCTCTGGCCACTTTCATTCAAAAGAATAATTCCAAAACAAGCATCCACACACAAAATTGGACTGGAGTAACAAAGGAGGCAAATTACAGCAGAGTTTTTTAATGGCATGTGGACAAGTTGATGCTCAGGAAGCCACTTGTCCTTCCAAATCCTGCAGCTCTGATTAATTAGCCTTTTTTCTTCTTCCCCAGACACGCCAGCACATGGCAGTGTCATGAAGATAGGGAAGTTGAGTGTAAGAGATAGTTTAGTAGTGTTAAAACTCAACCAGTTTCCTCAGCAGTTCATTAAAAACAGCCCTTTATTACTCAATTTGACATTGCCTAATAAGATTCCAGGAGAGATTTGTGCTTATTTTAGACTAATGAGAATTTTATAGACAAGTCATTTCCTTATTCTCCCAAGAGAAAGTGATAGATTGGTGCACAATAGACTGGCTCCCCATCCCTCATTTCTTCAGGATCTTTCTTCTCCTGTTAAGTTTTTTTCTTGTTTTCCCTTCACTTTCTATTTTAAAAAAAAGCAACCTCTCTATTGGCATGGAAAATAAACATTAAGGAAAAGGAAACGGTTAGAAGACATGTTTTATTTAGTGTTTGATAAATTAATCCCCAGGGAGGTATCCAGGCATGCTAACATTAAATACCAGTTCTAGCCAAACAAAAAACAACCAAACCATACCTAAAAAAAAAAATAAAATTTAAAATCCAAACTTGCATATTCTGCAGTATTTCCCTGGCATAAAACCTCTTGGCCACAACAAAAGAATCACAAATACACCTACTATAAAGTGCATTTTCACATTTCTTAGTGACAGTTAAGCCATTGACAGCTACCAGAAAATTAAACTTCCCGTTGAGCAACCCTGGTCTTCATTTGTCAACACAGACGCATGAAAATGTACACAAACCCCCCTGTGCTTATCAAGACCAGCTCTCAACAGTGAAAATCTGACTCTTTCCCCTGTAACCGAGCACAAGCAAAGCCATTTGCAGCTGAGCCACCACAATGACCATACCCAAGGGATGGAAAGCACGGGGGCCGTATAAAGGGTGCACAGCAGAAGGAAGTGGCCATGGGGTGAGCTGTGCTAGGACTGCACACTTCACAGGCATATCATGCAGAGCAGCTCATATTCGCTGAGAAAACTGTGGCAGGAACAAAGACTTTAACCCCTCCCAGGGCTGTTCTTGCCCCCTGCACCCCACTGGAACTGAATTTCACCTTCCCCAATGTCTCGTGTGCCATGAATGTGTGTATAGGGTGAAAAAAGTCATCCTGCAGGGTCCCTAAGCACCATGTGACCCAAAATGCCTTGTAGTTAGAGCTGCCACTGAATCCTGAGCTGATGCTCGATGTGCTTGCCATGCCTGGCGGCTGGAGAACTGTTATCTCTCATGGTTATGAGGTTTCTCATGAATCTGTTGCTTGGTGACACAACTACTTGCCATTTGCACCCAGTTTCCTCACACCAGCAAAATCATTCACGCTCAGCACAGCTTACAGCTTTGAAGTTAAATAGTGAAATTTAACTATTAATTAATATTCTTATTCCAGTATTACCCATCCTAAGATGTTTATCATGTTGTTCCAGAGAAACATTACACATAAAAACATTAATATAAAAATCTGGAACACCCATTTTTGACGGCAAAAGTATTCATGACAACACGACTGGACAGTTCACTAGAAGTTTCTTACACAAATGGAAAATCATATTTAGCAAGGCAATATCTGAAATTGGAGGTGCTACTAAACACAGCAACATACACCAGACAAAAAGCTTGTGCTAAGATCTTTGTAAGAAGAGTGTCAGAGGCAGTGAGAAAGACCAATAGAAAACCTAAGACATCTCTTTTTATAACCAGTCCCTGACAGATGCCAGGACTACATTATTCAGGTGAAGGTGAAAAAGACTTTTTAGGAAAATATACATATTATCTTCCCATCCTATCCTCCTCCATCCATATTGTCATCCCTTGTCTCTGACAGCTTGCCTTAGAGCATGCAGGGGTGGGCTGCAAGTTACAGAACCTCACACAAAGGTCCCCCTCAGTCAGTCTTACAGCAGGACACCAAACTGGTATTGAGTATCTCATATTAGGGGTGCCCACAGTGAACAAAGTGACAAATGTACACATGGATCCTGCAGGGCAGCCAGAACACCCAGAATCTCATAACCTCCCTGTGCAAGCCTGCCCTGACAGATGAAACTGGCTGCTGGAATGGGCTGGAACCCTCAGCCACAGCATGTGATGTCCCTGATATCATAATTGCATAACTGACTATGATAGCTTTGGATATTCTATATTCAGGGGACCCAAGGCTGCTGCTGCCTGGGCTGGGATTGCATTCTCAGGTAGATTCTAGATCAGTGGAGCAGAGCACAAGAACCAATAAGAGCAATCATTTATTTAACAAAAGCTAAAACTAAAAAACAAAACAAAACAAAAAGTCACTCTCAAAGGTTAACAAGCCCCCAAAATGCAAAAATTCACATGGGAAGTGAAAGAAAATTATGAACACATAATTGTCTTTGCACATTCAGATTCTTAGGATAAGGGAGTAGTATATGGGGCAGAATTTTAGAAATGCAAACTTTAGGCAATCCTGAGCCAGTAATACCATCTTTTTAGAGAGCAAATAATTTATTATTACATGTGTAGAGAGCTCTATATCTAAGTGACAGGTCTCCATCCAACTGCATAAGAAAACGCTGCCAAATCTATTTCTAGAATCTCAGTGACATCACATGTTTTCATTAAATATATGAAACAAAATCAGAGATGAAAAGTGACCTATTTATTCTCTGCAAAAGTAATAAGAGGGCTTAGGGTTTTTTTAGGATTTTCAAAATGAACAGTATGCTAGAGGTACCTGGTATGCTTTATAAACTACAATAAGTATCTGTCAAAAGAATAATCATCCTGAAAATTTTCACTATTAGACCTAGTCATTTTTATTCTCCTTGCATCAGGGAGCCATAATCACAGGCCCACACTTCTCTACTCCAGACTTTGCATGAACACACAGCAAAGGTGAGCCTTGCCCCACTGACTTTACTGTCAAGGTCCTACAGGCCCTAAAGTCAAGAACAGTGTTAAAACACATGGCTGGTCTGGAGGATTTCAATCTTAAATCTTAATTTAAATCTCAGACCTTGTACCAGTCTACAATTTCCTCATGACAGGAAGCAGCAGGGCAGACACTGATCTCTTCTCTTTGGTGACATAACCAAGGGAACAGCATGAAGTTGTGTCAGGGGAGGTTTAGGTTGACTATTAGAAAGAGGTTCTTCCCCCAGAGGGTGGTTGGGCACTGAACAGGCTCCCCAGGGCAGTGGTCACAAGCACCAAGGCTGACAGAGTTCGAGTGTGCTTGAACTGTTGTTTGAACAATGCTCTCAGACTCATTCTTGGGGCTGTCCTGTGCAGGGTCAGAGCTGAACTTTGATGATCCTTATGGGACCCTTTCAACTCAACATTCTGGGATTCTGCAATTAAGTAAAACCAAATCTTTTCATATGTCAGTTCCCACCACAGTGAATTTTCTGATTGCAAAAGCTGTACTTGCTGCTGCTTCTTACTTTTTCTGTTTATTAAGAAATACAAGGGGGAAAAAAAGTGCTAGAAATTATCCAAGTAGCATACAAATACCCAAAAGGAAGCACAGGACTCATGCTCAGCTCAACCATTTGCAGGAAGAGTTCTCTACCAACAATTCAGTTCCTCCTGTATGCAAAGCTCTCAGCACAGGAGTTCAGCTGCATGCAGAGCTGCAGACAGACAGACAGAACCACAGAACACTCTGGGTTGAAAGGGACCTTTAATCTAGTCCAACCCCTGGCAATGGGGGTGTATGTCCTCATGTGCTCCTCAGAATAGAGTAAAATCCACAGACAGCAATGTCACAAATGACTCACGAGCAGTGGATTCCTTCCTACACAAGCCAGTTCTGGAATATTCCCTTCGGTCTTAATGTTATCCTCCTGATGCTGCACTCAAGTGACAGCAGCCATTCATTCATTCATTCATTCATTCATTCATTCATTCCTTCACAAGGTAGGAAGATGTGAAGCTGTCAAGGAGAACTGGCAAGAGCCTGTAAGGCCTCATTTAGCTCTTTCAGGCTTTGGGAGTGAAGCCAAGAAAAAAGCCATCAGGGTCTGACGTCTTTTCTTTGTAACGTTTTGTTCACGTTTAGATGAAATGCAACTAGTAAAAAACAAAAACATTTAAAAAAAAAAATTCAAAAAATCCCTGTTTCCCTTTTCCTGCTTGCATTCCCTATGGGCACTCTGGCAACCTGACAAAATAGTTATTGAGAACTAGAGCTGCAGGGCCAAGTCCTGGCTGCAGCTAAGCTCGGAGTGCTGGGGAGCTGCTGGGGACACCAAGGGGAGCAGCTGAAGTGCTGTGCAGCCAGGCTGGTATCTGCAGCCTTCATTCCCCACTTAATCCCCATGGGACACTCATTTTGGATCTTGCACACTCCAGCAGTGGTCAGGAGAGTGAGCAGCCTCCCTGGGAAGGGAGGTGAGTCCATCAGCCTCTTCTCCTGGAACCAGAAAAACCTGGGGACAATGTGTGGTGTCAGGACTGTTTTAGTTAAATGGGTGCATATTTTGCTTTACTATTCAGAAGGAGCAGAAAAATAGATTCAAAAATTTCACATCTACTTTGAAATTAAAGTCTTTGAGATCTTTTCTTCTTTAAATTCTGAAATTTAATTCTTGCATTTTAAGCACATAGAAACCGCCATCCTAGATCAGACCAAGCATCCTCCTAACAAAGAGTCTTCTGCCTGATAGCAGCCACTAAGAGACACCTAGGGAAGTGTTAAAAATATAGGTCATGGTCCACAGCTCTAGTTCAGCCTCCAGAGGGCAAGAATAAGCAGCCTACCTGATTCACACAGAGGAAAACAGGGCTTTTTTTTTTTTGAACCCTACTCCTTTCCTAGCAAACTTCACATTCCATTTTCCCTTTGGAGAGCTACTGAGGCGCGAGCTGACCGTGCCACAGAGGTACCTTGTGTAACACAGAAACAGCTGCTAATCAGTAATTTTGTCAGCTCAGAGCCCAGTATTATATTTGTAAAGTTAGGGCTGTTTTGTCCTGTGTGCACCTTTATTGCCATCCACTTTAGCATCCTTTGCTGCTTTGTCATCAGTTGTTCAGTGTCCTTAGACCCTTCAGCAACTCCTTGAAGGCACCCTCCTCCTTTACTGTGCTACAGAGATCAGGCCAGCAGCAGCAAACTGTCTGTCCCTCTTTGCCCCTTTTCTAGATTATTTCTGAGCACATTGACAAGTCAAAATCTTTGCAAGGATATGCTGGCCACCTTCTATCATGAGGAAAAGACTCCTACACTTTCACCACTTGTTACTTATTTGCTGATGAGAAGAGTTTCTCTACAAACTCAGGGCTGCTTAGTTTCTTTAGCACCTTTTTAGGTGAGGGATCTTGTTGGATGCCTATTAGTGGAATCTCTCTGTCCATTGAGACATTCAAAGGACTCTAGTTAACTCTTCTATGTCAAGTATCCATGTGCCTCCTAATTCCATTTTTTAGCAGTTTCTATTAATTACCCCATTAGAGATGTCAGGTATACAAATCTGCAGATGCCAGGCTTGAGCTTATTAATAATATTCTGTAGGTACCCACCCCATCAGAATAAACAGAAAATCTTACAAGGAGTCTGAATTAAAACACTGTTTTGTATCCTCAACTCTGAAACATCCGTTCTTTTAATTTTGCATGCACATATGCATATGTATGTAAATAAAATTTTCAGACCATTGAGCAACTACTCAAGCCATTATGGAAATGAAAAATCAACTTCCACCCTAATCAAACTGACACTTGGGAACCTTTTCCTATAAAGCTGAAACAAAACACTATTTGACAAAAGGAATAAATTGTATGTAATTTATGTAAAAACTGTAACTTCAAATTATTACTGTTTCAGTAACACTTCCATTTTTTTTTCCAGTTCATTTCCTTCTCTTTTAAGTGTCAGGTTTTAAGACAAATCCTCCAACTGGGGCTTGCCAAACCTATTGCAAAGCTGTAGCACAGAAGCAAATCATAAGCACAGCATCTAACACACCTCTGCAACTATCCAGGAAAAATACATATCCATTATGTCTCTTCCATCTGAATTTCAGCATAATCTGTTTTCCTGCATTTGTATTTCCTCTGGGAAGGCAATAAATGATTACATTTCCCACCAACTTATCCCACTCTATCTCCCTCTCAACACCATACAATCAGTAGTGGGGAATCAAGAACAAGAGGAAAAATTAAGTAAAGCTGTTTGAATTACACATTCTCCACCTCATTCATTGAGTCAGCAGTCCCTCAGCAAAATTAGTGCTTTAGAACACATTACTTATTCCATCAATATAAAAAAAAACCCTAGTTTTCAACCTCATCTGCTTGCATACTTGTCATGTGGTTAAGCATAGTAGATACATGCTATGAATGTTTACACAATTTTATTTTTTTTTAATTTGATGATCATCTCATTCTAAAGAGTTTGGAATACATAGCATTGGTCAATAAGTAAATGCATAATGTTCAGACTGTTGCTTATTTTGCTTTCATAAATATATTCCTAATAGTATTTTTTTAATCAGGAAAAGTTTAGTAAAATTAATAACATTTGCTTGGTTTGTTTCCACTATGAGGAGAAATAGGAATAGGCATATATAGTTACCCTGCTCTTTATGACTCAGAAGCATTATTCCTGCTCTGTCCACCCACACAAAAAGTTTAAGGAATTCTTCCAGACCAGTGTCTACTAGCAGATTGATGTTCATCTAAAACACTTCTGATAAAATTAGGAGATTACTCTTAAAAGACTGACAACATAGCAAAGAAGAATAAAGGTGTATTTCTAAAGGATTATCTGACTGCAAGAACTAATAATTACAGGACAAACACTATCTCCACCAGCTTTGGAAACATAAATATTTTAATTATGGTTACTGCCCTCTTCTAGCCTCTGGTGGCAGCGAAGTCCCACCTAAGAAGCTCCAGACTTCGTCCTGTCTTTGGCAACCTAAATATGCCCCGATAACATTCCAGAAAGAGGGACACAACAGGAAGGGAAGCGCACCTTTGCAACGCTCACAGCAAGCTCCTCTCTGCTTAATGACGAGAGCACAGTCCTTGGAGAGCACTGGACACTTCTCCCTTTTGCATGTCACTNAAAAAAAAGACCAAAAAAACAAAAGCTGTTGCAAGCAAACCAAACCCAAGGCTCCCATTTCTTGGAGTTCAGGAAATAAAACATGAGACTGGCAGTCTGCTCCTTCGCTTCAGGAACCGTCTTTGTGATTCAAGTCGTCTTTCTCCCCTTGAAGAAAGGCAGGATAAAACAGTCTTTTAATAGTTCAGGAGCCCAAGTAAATGGTGTTTACCCCACTCACACAGTAATTCACGACTCCTACCCATTCTCAGGCAGAAAATGTGACCTGCTGAAGAAATCCATGGTATTTAAAGGAACAACTACCTACACGATGCGCTTGTTAAAATTCCATCAGGGTCTTGAGGTGCTGCCCTATGAACTGCACAGCTGAGGAGCAGCTTCTCACGGTGACAGGAGGACAACCAGCAGAGGAAGGGATGGCAAACTCAGAGAAGACAAAACTCTGCCACTGCAGAAGATCGTTTTTAGCAAGTGGTATTATCCAGCCTACCCAGGGGCCCTTTAAAAGGGGATACTCTATACTATAGCAGAAAAGATGACCAGTGTAATTCATCTTTCTCTCCAAAATGCTGAGAAACCAATGGAACACCATGAGCAGATAAAATCACTGTACACTGTAGGGCCATCTTTCTTTGGCAAAAAGCCAGTGATTTCCCAAGGCCAAAGAGCACTTTGACCATATAAAGGAATGTCAATAGAGGATGTGCGACAGCAGGCAGCAGTAATATTCCTTTTATAGCCTACCTTGCCCCAGTGGTGTCAACCCTTCAAGTTATCACTGCCATTAAATAGGGCCAGAAAACAAATACTTTGGGTGTTTCAGCAAAATTTTGCTAGTTCAAATTCCTGACTGAAAGCAGCTCTCTGAAGTCACCTCCACCTATAATTAGTAGCTCAGTTCATTAAGTGTCACAGGTGGCCATCTAGTTCATGCAAGCACCCACCTCACCCAATCTTATGACTTAATTAGAGAGCAAAAAATCAAAGGGTTAGAAAAATGTAAATCATAAAACTAAAGGAAAAGAAGCTGTGTTTTCCAGTCTTTTTATTTCACTCCCTGTGGCCTCATTCAAGGTGCCTGTGAAGGATAACATGCAGCTTTTATTACACTCCAGCTCTTTGTCTAAAATCAGAGGTTTATTTTCTTCAAAGTCACTGCCTGATCTGATGGGAGCTATAAAGGCAGTTCAGTCTTATCAGTGTAAATGAGGGCTCCCTCTCACCAAGACACTGTGAAATCAGCAAATGAGAATCAGGCCCTAAAGAGCAGCTGCAGCCACACAAACGACTACTGTAAAAAGCCAGGTCACTGCTCCATGCCGGCTGCTCTGCATCACCCCAGCACTGCAGAGCAACCAGAAATGCCATTTAAATGGCAAGTTAAGCTGAATTTATGGCAGGTATGTAGCTCTGGACGGGCACAAAGCAGCGTTGCAACTGGTTTGACATCGTCCTTAAAGAGCGCCGTGAAAGGTTGAGTTCCTTTCCGTGAACACAGTGCCCCCTGGCTCTGCTGCCATAAAGCCTGTCGAAGGGCAGCAGAATCGAGCTTACCAAATCAACTGCTGTCCACACGGTAAAGGGTTCTGCTAAGAACTGGTTCTCCTGAATGAGAGTTTGCTCAAGGAAAGATTTGAAAAGCCCATCAGCCCCACGAGCTTTATCTGTGTGAGGATCTTCTGCCTGGTGAAAGTGGGTGTGAAGGAAGGGCAGAATTCAGTTTCGAGTTTGTCCCTTTGGAGAACACGATTTACCCAGCTGCAGCACATGTCCTGCACCTCTGAGAGAAGCGAGATGCAAAGTGCCCCTGAGCACCAACCCAGCTGAGCTGGACCCATATCAGCGGGTTCAGTGAGCAGTGACCCACTGGGCTCTCACCTCAAAGGAAGAAATCATTGTTGTGGATGGCAGTGACAGGGATGAGAAGCATAAAGCAGCTCCGCATTTCTTTCTGTGCCCTGATTCCCAGTGGACTGCTGGAGGAAATGCCTCATGCAGCTCAGCTTCCTGGGCAATTTCTCACCCTCTCCCCTGTGTGCCTCCTTCTGCCCTCAGGTACATCCTGACATGGTTGTTTCTTGTTGGCAGTGCAAGATGGGACAAAAAAAATCTGGTCTCTGCTTGGCAATGCAAGTTCCTAAGGATGACCTCAACATACATATTTCAAACAGGAGATCCTTGCTAGTTCCTAATTAAAAGCCTTCTGTTTGTCCCACATTGCTTAAATCAGCAAAATTCTCTGCCAGTTTTGTTTGGTACCATTGAATTTAGGTCTTATTCTTCTTTCCTTATAATCAGCAAAGCTGCTGGTTTCACCAGTTTTCCAGGGGAGAAGATTTTGGAGTTCATGTCCTGGTGCCAAGGGCTGGTTTGCATTAAGCAGCTGTTGCTCACGAAAAATATTAGTGGCCCCCAGCACAGTGACAGGAACTGAAGGGTCCTTTGCACCTGGAGGGTGTCTTAAGCAGTAGGCTACATATCGACATTTCCTTCCTCTAGCCCAGTAGACCTTGAACTACTTGCTGCTCAGTGGCCTGGCTTCAGCAGAAAGGGGTTCTTCTGCTCCCAAAAGCTGCTGGTCCTCAGAGCAAGGACACCTGTGAGGAAAGCAGGAGCTGGATGTGGAGGGCACCAAAGCTGGATCACTGCCTCAAGTCAGTTGTTACAGCATGGTGCTAAAAGGTGGGCAGGAGGTGGTACCACACTCACCATTCTGCACCCCTTCTATTTCTTTTTTTTTTTTTTTTCATTAAAGAGGAAGGTCAGCTCTGGGCCCTGGAGGAGAAGCTGCATCCTCCTTCCTTAAAGGACAGCTCCGTGTGTGCCAGGTTAAGTACAGCCAGTCTTTGCCAGCTCAAGAAGAGCTGCTAAGCACTTAAGCTGGGTGGGATTTGCAAAGTTTATGTTCCTCCTCTCGAGCTTGTATTATAGGCAAGCTCCAAAGGTGGCTGTTTCAGATGTCATCCCAAGATGCCTAAGGCCCTGCCTTCAGGGTTGGGCTGCTCT
The DNA here is from genome assembly GCA_013399695.1 of Formicarius rufipectus. Taxonomy (NCBI): domain Eukaryota; kingdom Metazoa; phylum Chordata; class Aves; order Passeriformes; family Formicariidae; genus Formicarius; species Formicarius rufipectus. The sequence continues at coordinate 479,072 of VXAU01006175.1, read as the reverse complement.
TCCAGGGTGTGAGGTATAGGATCGCTCAGGGCTGCAGCCTCCCCCACTCCTTTTGGGGCTTTCTGCTGAAAAAAAATATATAGTAGAGTCACAATTGCAATCTACTGCTGCCCTGGCATAGTCTTCATGGCAAAATCCCTCTTGTACTAAGAAGAGATGAATGTAGCTTCAGGGAAGTGCATCCAAATACCCCTGACTGCTTCTAATCCACAAATTCTTTTTTAAAAATCCCGCTGTTTTTATCTCAATGCTCACAACTTGTGGAAAACTCGTCCAGCAGATGTGGATGAAAGGGTTAATGTACCATGTTGATCTATCATAGGACCCCAGTAGATAAAGCAGGGCTGGTAAATCATTGTTTAGTCTACTGCAGTCAGGCATTATCCAGTGCAGATCTCCTGGCCCCGCTGGGTGCAAAAGTACAAATATAAAACAAAAGAGTAATTACATTTGGAAGGATTTTTTTTTCCTTCACACAGTTCACTCAGTTGCCCAAAACACTACTCTTAATGTCTACTGCCCATCTGCTTGGTTCAGTTTTGCTGCCTCCTTCTCTCCCACTTCACAAGAGCAAAGTGGAGGCTGAGAGCGAACGAGACTTCAGCAGCAAATCCTTTCCTTTCATTTATGTCCCCTCCTACCCCCAGTAATCATAACATTTCATTACTTGTCCCAGCCATACATTTAGAAAGTCACTAAGTAGTTGCATGCAGGAGACTTGTACTACCAAGATCCCATCTGTGTTGTCAACAGCGACTCTGAATCTGTTGAAAGCTCTCAGATACTTCGAATTTTGCTGTTCTTAAGAGAAAACTCTTAGACAGCAACAGTTAGAAGCCGACAGTGATGGGAGGGTAGGGGATTTGTTTTTTCCACTCTTGTTTAAAGGACATGCACTCTGGCACCAAGGAGTGCGGAAGAGGCACATGGCTCATAAATGCACAAACCGTTTGCTAAGTCAGAAACCTGGGAGTCAGTCAAATCCATAATAGGATCCCAAGATTCACAATAAATAACTTTTAATTATAGTCCTGAACAATAGTTATTTTAAACAGATGGTTTATAGATTCACATCTGGGATTTTTTTTTTTTTAATTTAGTGCTCAGGCACACATACAGAAAGGGAGAGAACCTCAGCTAAGGTTTTTATTAGTGTTGGAAAAATACGTTGGGGTTTTTTTTGTTGTTGTTGTTTTTTTTTTTTTAAAGAGGTCAGGCCGATCCCGAACAATGCTGCCGCAGCTCCGCAGCCAGCGCTCGGCTCGGCGAAGGGCTCACGCTGCAATCTCAGCCTCCCTCGGAAACGAACCCTGAGGGAAGGAAGTGCAGGACGCTCAGCCCGGACTCCTCTCCTGTCTGCACTCACCGAGCCCCAGCGCTGGAAAACCCGCGGGTTAACGCGTTCGGGGAGAGATCCGAAAGATTTGTCGGGCGCCCGCCTTTCTCCCCTCTCCCACGAGTGAGTGAGGACCAAAGGTCTCCTTAACTTGGCGTGCAAAGGTGATGTCAAATTCCCACGCAGGAGAGATGCACTAACCAGACCCGATACCAGCGTTACTGCTTCGTGTTACCTTTCCTACAGCCTCCTCTCAACGCAATTTGTTCACCTTCCACACACACCTCATATTTTTACCTTCCATCAAAGAGCTCCACACAAAACAGCCCATTCTGGTGTCAAAGTGTATCAAACTAACAGCATTAAACCCATGTGGTACAGTTAAATAAAATGCCAACATGAAAAGAAAAAAAAAAAAAAACAGCCAAACCCCTAACTAAAAAGGAGTCTGAATATTTGGCAGAGGTTTTGGAGAAGGACGTGTGCCAAACCACAGCTTGGAAGCCACAGCCAAATTTCTACAGGGTTCCCCACCGGGCTCCTGCTGGCTCACAGCAGTCACCAGAAGGATAGCTCTTTTCAACCTGGATTTGGCTTCAAGAGGGAAAAAAAAATTAAAATAAAATAGGAGTCTGCTTCGTTTCTTCAGGGCTGTACCAAGGACTGCGTCCATCAATGGTACCCCGAGCCCACGGCCGTGCTGCCACAGCTGCCTGCTGAAGGCATTGCAGATGTGGGTTCTCAGGGGGCTAGATGTCCACAGTGATGGTCTGACTTTTGCTTTTGCTTGTTATGTATTGAAAATGCTTTTAGGAGGCTTGCACCACATTTCTAATATCCTGAGTTTATTAACTATTTATACTGAGTAGGAAAAATGTTGCTTAAATGTTCATTTAACACAAAAAAAAAAAAATGCTGTGGAGAGAAAAATAATAAAAGCAATCGAGACAGATTAGGTAGAAATACCAACTACCATTAATGGCTAATCCTAAAAACATTCATTTTTTTACCATTACTCCTCACAGTCCCACTAGTAACTCTGATAGGACTCCTCACCAAGCAGTTCAGAGTGTCCTGAAGGTTCTGCCAGGGAAGCCTGTGGGATCACCTGCGAAAACAATATCGATTTTCGAACAATGGCAAAAGTCATCCCTGGGGAATCTGAGATGCAGCTTTCAAATATGCACATATGACCTTAGGAGGAGAAAAAGCCATTTAAAATTAATGAAACAAGTGCACTCAATTCACACAGGTAACCTCCCCACCGCAAGGCAAAGGGCAGGCTCACGCCATGTGCCATGGTCTGCATGTTCTCAGACCATGCGCTGGGCTCTCTGCCAAGTGTTGCACATGGCCAGAGCATCCTCTCAAGGGCACACGGAGCCACACTTGGTCCACACAGGCCACAGGAGCAAAGGTTTGGGCCAGCACTGGCCACGGGTTCTGTTCCTCAGCAGAGTGTGGGAGCACCATGCTCCCAAGCCTGTGCCTGCACCTATGTTTACCTGGAAACAACCCCGATGTTGGGCCAACTCCAACTCAAGAACACGCTCAAACACGTGTGTAACTCATGGTCTAGACAAATCCCAAGGCTCTTTCTGAAAATAGCACCCTTGTTTCTTTGGCACTCCTGCCTGGAACTTGCTGTCTCGGGTCCGATTTACAAACATCCCTTTAATTGGCAGAGCTGAAAGAAGCAAGTAACCCCTGCTAAAATTGTGGGACTGCTGCTCTCCATGAGCATTTTTCTGCTTGAGCAAGAGCCACACAATTTGACTTCAGGGAGAAGACACCACTCCCCAAGGAGAGACATTTGAACCACTGTCAAGGTCTCATTCCCTTTATTCCCCCCCCCCGCCACCCCAATTACCTGTTGTTTTTTTTTTAACTTGCAAAAACTGATTTTGTGGGTACAATAACAAAAATGCTTTAGCACACTTGGTATGGTTTGGGTTTTTTGTTAATTCAAGGTAGAAGAAATATCTCTATGAAACCATGTCCATTCTCTGCACAAAGATACAGCTCTCTCCATTTACCCACACGAACCTACAGACTGCAAGGCCCATGCTTCACCAAGAGACAGAAGGGTCCTGTTATATTAAGCATGTCTTCAGCTGCAATGGGACAGCTCACAGGAATGAAGCCAAACATATGCTTCAAGTACCTTCAGCATTAGGTCCCTGCCCACGGCACACCACGACCATGGTTTCAGCATGAATTGCATTAGATGCAAAGGCAGTATTTCAGTGGGAACTGAATATGCCAGTTCAGATCACAGAGTCTCTCTTTCCCTGTTTGAGCAGAGCACTCAGTAGCATCTGATTTGCCCCCTCATCCCTGTAATCTGTTTAGCTTATCTGGCCTCTCAGGGTAAGCTGGGAGGAGGCTGCAGCTTTCCCTGTGGTGGTGCTCAGCCAGAATCAACCATCCCCCTTCATAATTCGAGCTCGCCCCGCTCCCCAGGAAAGATGATTAAAACAAAGGCCCCGCTGAAAGATGACACCAAACTTCACTGCAAATGGGTATTCCCCACTGCTGCGAGGAAGACATGAGTATGTGCAAGTCATTCAGGACACATCACTCACAACCCCTTACAGGCTGAACAGATTTTTTCCCTGTGCTTAATGATGTTCACCAGCACGAGAGGAGTGACCCCCATGGCCTGCAGCAACCCTGACACCCCCCGACAGCAGCCAGCTACACTCAGATAGGGTGAAAAGAAAGCACTGTCTCTTCCTCTTACATTTGTTTGCATTAATGCTAAGGCTGCAGCTGGGATCAGGGTCCCATGACATCAGACACTGCATGAGCACATCCCTGCTCCACTGAGCTTATGGACAAAGCAGACACAGCCAGACAACATTACTGTAACCAAAGATTAAGTCAGTGAGGAAAGCCAGAGCAGGATCCAGAGCGCGCAGCTCTCGGTCCCCATGCCGCCACCTCAGCCTCCCAGTGCCGCTCCACATGGGAGCTCTTCAGCTGCACAGCTGTAGGCAAAGCCCTTCGCCTGTCTAAAGAATAGCAGGAGGGTCTTCTAGCAGTAAGAGACTTCACAGGATTCCAGCAGCTTGTACTGCAGTCAAAAATATACCTGTAACAACCCAGGAGCCAGGTTTGAGGGGAGGCGTCTGCGCTGGGATTCTTGCGGGAGACCACACCTTCACGTTTCATGAGATGAGTGCATTCAAATTCCACATCTTTTTGCCTTAAGTAAGTTCTAGCCCCCAAAATTGTTGAAGATGGCACTGATGAATTATCAGGCTGATTTCACAGAGGGTAAAGCAGATTATGCCAAAGGTTTAAAATAAACTATTAAATCACTTGAATTCAACAAATTTTAGTTCACGCCATGGAGTCATGATCTGGCTCACATCAGAAATTAATCCCTTCCCATCAAAAGAGTGCCCTAACAATACTCTGCTTTTGCTTCTTAACTAATGCCATCCCAGTCCTGTAGGCTGTGTTGTTTACATTTCTGAAGACATTGTCAATAAAAGAAAAACAAAACCATTGAAACAATAAAAAGGTACACCAAAATCAAAGTTCATGAGATCAGAATTCCTATTTTTTGGATGAGATGACTATATTTTCTATTATAGACTGAATACTGACCAATAGTATTTTTCTTCTAATGATGCAAACTCAAACTTCATTTGATGTTTCTTTAAGAGAGATGCATTGACTGGAGGTTTTTTTATAAACATAAATCTACCAATATATTATCCAAACAATAGTTACCTGTCATTGCATCTTTATTGCCTTCTCTGTCTGAAGCCTGCTTACTCAATCTACTCTGGAGATTCAGGCAGTGGCAAATGCTTCAGTGTGGGGCTCGAGTCTGTTCAAAAAACTTTGAACAAAGCAGCCCTTGAGGCATCTACTTCTTAAAGAGAGTTTAAAAAGCCCAATGGGCCTCCTAACTTACTCTGCAACAAGTCATATCCCATGAAGAAACTCACTTCTGTACAACACAAAAACAGGGCTAGATTAAAGAAAAGGAAAGAAAAAAAGCAGGGTCCCCTGCTGCTCTGTCTGGCCAGAATCATGTATTTTACTGCCCATATCCTCTAAAGAAACGATGCTCTCATGATATATTACCCTAATACATCACCAAGTGACAGTTTTCTCATGATACTGTATCCTCAAAGATGTGATGCATGCCAGAAGCAGCAACAGGAGATCTCAGCTGGGGAAGGAAAAGGGGAGGGCTTCTTATTTTCTTTCAGGTTTTTAATCTACACGATGGGTTTTTTAAATGTTATTTCAAAAGGAAAATCCCTGTCAATCCTGGCTTCATAATCCAGAGGACTCCTAGAAGTTTTGCAGCAATAGCACAGCTTTTAAACTGGAAAGCACAAAAGAAAACCAACACTCCCTTCATTTAATTGCAGTTTTGAAGTAGGACCAAAACGCTTGAGGAACAACAACCAAATAAAAATAGTAGCCCGAAAGAAAGCAACAAGAGTCTGTTTTCTATTATAAAATTATTTAGGCAAAAGGCCTCCAGACACTGCTGTTTTAATGAACTCACAAGAAAATTGAGCGCTGACCCCACATTTGTTTTCTTATGTGATCTTGTCTGTGCTACACAGTCGTACTGGAAATAAAACAAGGTTATTCACAGTGGTCGGCAGGGAGAAGGGGCAGCTCCCAGCTTGTCAGCTGGGGTAGAGAAAGAAGAGTGGGAAGAGAGAAGGAAAAAGAGCAAGTCAGGCAGGACTCCATGGAGGGTGCAAAAGCTTTCAGGGTCTTTTAATGCTGCCTTCAGCTCACAAGGGCTCTCTCCTTCTTGCTGCAACTGCTGCTCACTAGTAACACACTGTAGGGGCAGTGGTAATCCTATGTCAAGGGCAGCTCAGAGGAGCTGTCATCCTCAAGAGGCCTTCATCCAGTTGGTGCCAGCAATGGAAGGCTCCGGGTCATGGGAGAATTGAGCCAGAAAAACTTCTGCCACCACGATGCTTAATTGGATGCGTCTCATCTCCCTGTGTTTCTACTTCATATCTATGCAAACTTCTGAGGAATGCTAAGCTTCCATCAGATGCAAAGAAGAAAGGTGGAATGAGCTTTCCTTTGTTGTGATCAATCACATTGCCAAATTAAGTCAGATTGTGGCTTTCAAAACTTCAGCCAACTGTAGCCACCAGGAGAAAAAGCACATTTAGACTTGTGAACCAAGCAAAAGTGATATGGAAGTCACTGAGAGGAAATCTAAGAGCCAAAGCTGTCAAAGTCACTTTCACAGTCCTTGGGATGACTTTGACCATACTTTGTGGCCTGGCCATTGCTGCTTTTGGGTGAGATGCAGCAGCCCTCAATCACAGCAGTGATCATCTAGCCACAGAACAATACCACTGCAGTCAATGAAACCACCCATGAGAGCTCAGAGGTTTGAGGCGAGCTTTTCAGTGCAGACACACGCACAATGCCCTGTGCTCTGGGTGGACTCTGTTAATTAAACAGTTATTTTTAAATGTTCCTCTGGAAAGAAGTCTGCTGTCCAAAATAAGAAACTAATCTTGCACAACCACTTTCTTCTTGAAACATCCAGTGGTTAAAACATGTTTTTGCATAATCATAGCCCTGCAGGAACAGTTCTCACTTCTAAAAAGCAAATTCCCTTCTTTCTGTTTTGCACATGTACAAACAAACAGATTCTGGTATGTCCAAAGCTCGCAAATCTCAACTATAATAATGCACTCAATAGAAGCCATACAAGCAGGTTTTTCCCCTCAGCCTGTGTTCCCTTCACTCCTTCCTTTCCCCTGCCCCACTTGCACTGTGGGAAGTAAAAAAAATACCTGTTTCTGACAAGTAAATGGAGCTGACATTAGGGTGAAGCTCTAAGGTGAACGGGGTATGCACAAGCCATTTGTCATCTTGACAAAGTGAGTTTTGGTCACCAGTGGGACACTTGAAAGACATCTGAACAGCTGGCCTTGACCACCAGCATTTCTCACAGCTTACAAAGGGGCCCATGGGACCGAGAACACAACCTGCTTTTGGAAGTAACTCCTGCAGTGGTACCTCCTGATAGATGTAAAGGCAGTGTGATATATCAGGTGCCATTAAGATCTCTGCTAGCAGGTCCTATTTACATAAGTATGGAGTGCAGATAGCATCTTGTTAACCCAATTAATGAGAATCAAATGTCAGGAAAGGAATTATGTCTGGCTTGAAGTCCACAGTGCTCTCAAGGCAGCCAGAGACGATACCATTGTGTGCAACAGCACTGTTCTCTTTGAGCAAGAATTCAGGCAGCAATGCTACTACCTGGGCAGCCAGGGGAGGCAGAAAGATGGTCTGAAATCCAAAGAGTTCACACATGTAGCACAAGAAGGGCTCTTTACGATGAGAGACTCGAGTGCCATGTAAAACTGAGAACCTGGGGCTGAATCAAAGAAAATTAAAAAGAGACCATTTGAGGTCTTGCAAACTTAATTTTTTTTATATTAACTGTACCTTCTTCTGCAATTAGAGAAAGTCCTCGTTGCCACATCACAGCTTGGTGTGGGTTGGAAGAGGGACAATGTTTCATCCATCCTGTCCACACTGCTGAGTTTTACATGGGCAATTGAAACACAGTTCTCCACCCTAGAGAAGAGTGGGGAAACTTCCTGACCAAGATGAGTTCACTGCTCTCCGCATCAGTGACTCTCAGTGCACTGGGCAATAAACTGCTTTTCTCCCACAGCCCCCCACTACAGAGCTCTGTGATACAAAAGCAGATGCTCCTGTCACCCAGGTCAGAGCAGTGAACCCTGAATGGCACAGCATGAGGTGCTTGGCCCCAAAACAGAGAGGGGGGTTTAGGGTAAGACCTTGTCCCCAGCTCTCTGCTGGGTGTGTCGGCTGGAAGAAATTCCTCTTCAAAGTTGTATTCCCAATGGAGGAGACAAGACAATCAGGATGGGCTGCTTGGGCCAACAGCCCAACCCCAGTACCACTCACTGGCTTAACCTAAAACCTTTAATGGCAACAGATCCTTATGGCCACAGTCACAAGTTGTCTACAAACACAGAGTAGTCACATTAAGTCTCCAGAAGACAGTTAGATTCCTTTTAGACCTCTGGCTCCAGAGTCATGCATAGCTTTCCTGAAGTCACATCACACCAACATCCTCTCCCACTGGTAGTTTTTATGCTGTCTTGTATGTAAGAGCCAATGTCCACCAAACTGGCTGGAGCTGCCTACTTATCTCTCCAGATGTCTGCCTGCCAGAAAAACCCTCTTTTGTTGTAGGTCATTTGTTTTCTTTTGCCCCTTTTTCCTCCCATCTTTGTATATTTCTATGTAGACTGCCTTAATTACATCCAAAAACATAATATCAAAGATACTAATTTTATACTAAGATTATTACATAGAGCTTTAGGCAGCAAATATGTAGCCCTCATGTAACAATAAATACATGAAACAATTTGAATTTTTTGTTATCACGGCCTTGAGTTCTAGATATTTTGCAAATTTCCACTTCAGATTGATTTTTGGGTCAAATGATTTTTGCTTGAGGACTGGAAACCTCGCCAAGCTAAACTCAACATATACAGACATTTTCCCAAAAGCCATACAAATTGCATTCTTCTTCAGTTTCCTCCACATTTCCATGTCAAACAAGCTCTAGTTCACTACCAGTGCACTCTGCTGAATCTTAAATGTCCACATCAACGATTTTCTCCAGAAATGCTTTATATCTACAGATCATAGATGGACTATGCCTCAGACATGCACCTGTTAAAAAGGTTTCTTACACTACCACACTGTCAACATTTTAAGGTGTAATAATTTTAATTTTCCAGCATTTTTCTATCCACTGATTTTACAAACAACCCATCCACCAACCCTCAGTTTACAGGCTGAATGTTTTGCATTCTGCCCACCAAAATAATGTTATTTATTTATGTGAATCAAAAAGATTATCCTAGATTGAATCACCAACTCACCCAGCTCAGTCAACTGCTCTAGCTCCTCCCAGAACTGTTTAGCAGAAGGGTTTAGTGCTAACTATGAAAATTATCAGCTGGGCACTGTCAAGACTTAGTTAAAAAAATAAATAAATAAAATCCAAGAGAACACAATCCAAGCCACACAACTTTTAGCCTCCGAGCTGTCAGAAATCTGATTTTCCTCGCCATGGCTCCACAACACATTGGCTGGCATCCCCCTGGGTAAGGAGGAGGGCAGGGTGCTGCTGCCATGCCTCAGGCAAGAACTTTAGCTCTGTGAGAGAAGATCAGCCATACCATGGCCATCTAGAGAAGGGGACAGCTGACCCTCTAACACTGAAGCTTTGTGCAAAGGCTTACTTAAAACAGGGACTCAAAAAATCAGGGGCCTCAATTTGCCAGGAAAACATCAGATCCTTGGCATGGTTTTTGAAAATGGCATTTTATCCCATTCCCACCCTTTAGTGCTCACAAGAATAAATATATCTCGACTTTAATGCTGTTTCACAGCCAGAGCACTTCACAGCATGCACACAAAATTCTTCTCTCTGAAAAAAACCTAACATACAATACAGAAAAGGAAAACTACAACCAGGAGATTGATGTGTAGGATGGATGATGAAACAAGTAAAAAGGATGCAAATCACAGATAATGCATGAAGACATATTATTTTCTCACTCAGGTGGTGATACACAGTCCTAGTTTAATGCCATATTTTGGACCACTACCTGGAGCAAGTGGATTCCAAACACAGGGGGAAAATGAAAACAAAAAACAAACAAACAAACAAAAAAACCCAACAAAACAAAAGAGCAGGAGAGACAGACAGAAAGTATATGAAATTTAGGTCTTGGTACACAAGGTGAGCTTCTGGGGATGATGAGGGATGGGATCCATGCTGGACTTGGACCCAGAGCTCAGCACTTGATTCAGCTGGATGCAAAATGCTGCACAGAGCTCAGTCAGACAGTCAGACTAGGAATTTTTTAGCTGCAGTTTAATGCATAAGATGAAGAGGCCAAGAGGCCTCAGAGGAAGTAATAACAGCACTTATTAGGTACAATATCAGCAAGTACTAGTATGATAGTCATTTTAATAGTAGTAGTACAGGTAAAAGCTTTTATGTAATATTGGGGGTTTTTGTTGGTTGGTTTTTGGGTTTTTTTCCACAACGGCCTTTTATTTGACCATAAGCTCAATAAAAAGGTTGCACTTTCATTTGATTTTTCAGTTGTTGCTTAATATTTTTCTTCCCTCAAAATTTTCTATTAAAACATGATGGGGAAATAAAACCAGATATTTGGTGGGGAAAACATATCTCTTTTGATACAGCAGCACAAAGTAGAACAGCAGAAATACTGACACTGTGAGCCATTCACTTACAGGACCATAATTCTTAAAAGAACCATTAACAACTCAATGGAAGAAACTTGAAAGCTAATAAAAACTATATACAGGTAACTGTATGCTTTTAAAATGCCATTTTGATATTGGACCAGCTCTTTAATAATGTTTTTCTTATTGGCAATAAAAAAGTGCCTTAACTTAGACTGATCCATTTTGCACTTATTGTAGACACATTCCAAAGACATTTGCAAGTTACATTACATTTTTCCATTTAGTTTATGGCATTTTTGTGCCCTTCATACTTTTCCACATATTATTTATACATTTAAGATATATTCCTTTGTATTTGGGTTATCTGCTCCTTTAATTACATCAAAGAGAATCTCATTTTCATACTTGATGGATTGGATCTTCATCATCATTACAGTGACATATCAACAGCTCTCTTCCAGGAGGGTTTTGCCAAGACCTATAATCAGTTCAGTGCTCTGTGCATATGTGCATTTGCTCAGTGCAGCTGACTATGCTAGAAATGTGCAAGTAGTGAAATGTTCACTATCCCACATGGTCTGAGAACAACACAAAAGAGCTTCTTCCAGCCTGCGGACATCCCAAAAGGCTTCCTCATGTGCTGTTACACGACTGTGTACTTCATCTCCAAACTGAATGTCACAATAAAGCAGGGCAGACTGAAGGCCAACATACCTGTGAGGGGTGTCCCACACACTGAGGCAGCTCTGGGATACAGAATCATAGAATCACAGCATCAGTCAGGTTGGAAAATACCTCTGAGATCACCAACTCCAACCCTTGATCCACTACCACTGTGGTTACTAGACCGTGGCACTGAGTGCCACATCTTGAAAACCTCCACAGTAGAAGAATCCATCACTTCCCTGGGCAGCTCATTCCAATCCCTGATTACTCTCTCTGTAAAGAATTTCTTCCTAATATCCAACCTAAACCTTCCCTGGCAGAAAGGAAGTGCAGAAAGCAGACTTCAAAATGTCCACAGATGGCACAGACACAACACACAGCTATACAACCCATGCTCATTCCTCAGAGGAGAAGATTAAATTAGAGGGCTGGGCCGACCGTATGAATTTCAAGAAGGGCAAGTGCTGGATTCTGCACCTGGGATGGGCCAAACCTGGATGTTGGCACAGAGTGGGGAGTGAGATGCTGGAAAGCAGTGCCACTAAAGGGACCTGGGGGTCCTGGTGGATGGCAAGCTGGATATGAGCCAGCAGTGCCCTGGCAGCCAGGAGGGACAACCCTGTCCTGGGGGCATCAGGCACAGCATCGCCAGCTGAGCGAGGGAGGGGATTGTCCTGCTCTGCTCTGCACTGGGGCAGCCTCACCTGGAATACTGTGAGCAGTTTTGGGTGGCAAAATATAAGATATTCAGCTTATATTTATCTTATATATCTTATAAGGAGGGCAATGCAGATGGTGAAGGGCCCTGACAGGAAGCTGTATGAGGAACAGCTGAGGGTACTTGGGCTGTTCAGCCTGGAGAAGAGGAGACTGAGGGGAAAACTCATTGCAGATACAACTTCCTGGTGAGGGGGAGAGGAGGGGGCAGGCACTGATCTGTGCTCTGTGGTGACCAGTGACAGGACCTGAGAGAATGGCCTGAAGTTGTGCCAGGGGAGGTTTAGGCTGGATATTAGGAAAAAGTTCTTCCCCCAGAGGGTGGCTGGGCACTGGAACAGGCTCCCTGGGGAAGTGATCACAGCACAAAGCCTGACAAGTGTTCAAGAATTATCTGGACAATACCCTCAGGCACATAATGTGCCTCTTGGGGATGGTCCTATACAGGGCCAGGAGTTGGACTCGATGATTCTGGTGGGTCCCTTCCAACTCAGCATATTCTGTGAGTCTGTGATGCTGCACATGGTACTACTGGACCAGGGTGGCCACACCTGTATATGGGACTAAACTGACTTGAACATGACCTCAACACTGCTGCTGGAAACGTCGGGGATCAAGCCAGAGTAACCACCCCCTACCACAGGTAGTTTGTGTTTCACTCTCAGACAGGTCAGTCTTGTCTTACAGCTGTTCTGCATGAATTAAGAACAAGTAGAGTCGACCCTACTTCAATCACCCTTCAGAAGATCCTACCAAAGCCATCAGGCAATTACCCAGCTCTGGGCTCTTCATTCAAATCACTTTGCTCTTTCAAGACCCTTCTTCATATATTTCTTTGCTCTCTCTGACAAAGCACATATGGGACACCCTGGTGCACCAGACAAGGAGTCATGTCTGTCTTTTGTTTTAAGGGTTTGTTTTTTCGGGGTGTGCAGTGTTGGGCTCTTTTCATTTAAAAGACATGGCCTATGCATCTGTAGTTGGAAAAAAACTAATAAAACTTTCATCATATTGGAGCATGTTTGTGTTTCAGGAACCCTTTATGCACCAATCAAAACAACATTCTCTTTTGGAGTAATATGGGGGTGAAAACTACCAGTACACTACTGTATCACAGGCTTTTTTCTCCCTCTGTTTATTTTTTTGTGGGTGAAGAGAAAGCTGGTTGTATTATACAGTAATAAAGACCAAGAATATTTAAATTGAAAGAAGATGCAGTCTTGGTAGACTCTGCAGTCAATGTATGTAAACTATTGAAATTAAATTAAATAAAATAGGTATGAAAGAATTGTTTGATGATTTTTTGGTTCTTTTTTTGTTTTGTTTTTTAATATGCACTAGTCCACTAAAAGTCATCTGGGCTGCATTATACCTTGATGCAACAGCAATTGAATCCTCATGTACTCAAACACTGCCATCTTCATTGAACATGTGTCAAACACTTGCTCTCGGGCTAGCTACGTGCTTTTAACTTGTGTCCTGTGCCACAGCAATCAGCTGGGCTAGAGGTGAAGCATCCCAGCACATCCAGTAGCTTTTTTGCTTTTGTCTGTAATGAGGAGATGGTTTTTAGGTTTGGTGGGGTTTTTGTTTTGGTTTGGGGGTGTGTGTGTGAAGGGAGGAACAAATGTTGAAGTTGTTTCTTCTCTTTTCTGGTTAGTTTGCCCTTGGGTTTCACTAATCTGTTGGAGTAAGTTAGATAGAACGCTAGGTCTTACAATGACAAATGTAACATATTTTTTAATGAGCAAAGGCCAAATTCTACATTGCTCATTTGGATTCAAAAGAAGAAATTTAAACTACAGAATGAAGTTTCATGCTGCATAAAACTCAGGCCAATCAAAGCTCTGATTTCTAGTTACCTGAGCTCCTGTCTCCAAACTTTTCTCAAATTTCCAACACTTGGTTACACTTTCTGGTTCACATTTATTTCCTCCTGTTTTGGATTTAGGTGATAAAAGGTTGAGACATATGATGACCACTCCCCAGGTGCAAATGGCAAGTTTGAGGCACAGGCATGAGGGAAGAGGGGAGGAGAAAAGGTGGGGTAAATGGCTCTGGTTTAGATGTGGCTTGTCAAGATCTCTATTTGCTTTTATCAGCTGTTTCTTGACACAACTCACTTTCTTCTAAAGTATTATCGGGGGGAGGGGGGAAATATTTTCTCCCCACAAAAGAGCATACAAAAACTAAAATCCTTCATTCTCTTGCAGTGCCAAGGCCACTAATAGCTGGGGTAGACTTATCTATTTCCTTGCAGTTCCTCGCTTCTCAGCTGGCATTTTTGGTCCATTCATTTTGAAACTACACATGCCACTGGCCAATGGACACGTTATTCTTGGATCTCTGCTGGCGTCTGGTGAGTGGTTCAGGGTCCGGGGAGATGCTGACAAACGAGCACGAAACGACACAGCTCTCCGCACCACCACCACCACCTGTCATCGTTGTCACTGCTGAGCTCCTCTCACCTTCAGGGAACTCAGCACTCAGAAGTTTAACTCAGGCTAAGTTAATTCTGTGGTCTTTCTACATTCCCATCCTATAATTACGCACAGGTTCTCGTTTCACCCATTTCCGATGGGCTGCAGAGTTTTTATGCCTTTTCCAGGAGTATGTTGAAGCATATATTTCTTGAAAGCAAATGCCATAATATCAGGTGTGAGCCTACTTCTATTTTGAGTTTTAGATACCTTCCAGCCAAAAAGCTGTACCAACAAAAACTCTGCTGTATTTGATCATTTACTGTACTGGTACCAGAGTTGAACTTCAATATTCCATGCCTGTTTTAAATGCTGACACCCATATAAAAGAAATCTAATCAAAAGTTCCCCCAATATTCTGCTATTAGCATTTCCCCCAAAACATTTCAAAACTCTCAATATACAAATCCAAAACGCAGCAAGATGTGGTAAGTTTTCATATTTATGAAGTTGTGTTTCTGCTAACAGAAACTGACTGATTCCTCCTCCACCCTCAGCCCAAAAGTCTCACATCTGAAACTGTCATGTTTGGGCTCCTCAAACTGCACGAGGTGTGTGAAATGCTCCTATGGATTGAAAAAAGTCCTTTTTCCACAGATGTGGGAGAATCATTTCAGAAGATAAGCTTTGCAGTAGGTAATGTAGTTATAATCTTAAAGCATTTAGTAACTGCAATCAGTTCCTCAAACTGAATCAGTATGACTCTGATATCAATACCACAAGATTATATATTTTTACTTATAATTATCATCACCAATTCAGACAAGCGCTTTTCCAGTCAGCTTCTTAACTTCCAGTTTCACTACTTTGATTTTCAGAGGCCAGCAGGACATCAGATTTTTTACTATTGACCATTAAGCAAAACAAAATGTCACAATCACGTTTTCTAACTTTTTTTTGTTTCACAGACTCAGACTTTGTTACTGCCCAGCACACCCAGCATTTCCTTTCGCATGTTTAGATGTTTCCCTTCATCTGACAGGGAGCTTGTTGCAGCTGAGAGCATTCCCCATCCTCTCATCAGAAGAGTCTTCAGCTACAAACACAGTTGCAGTGGGACACTCAGCCATGGCACTGCACAAGCAAATTGTCCTGCAGTTATTACAAGACCCATCTTGCAGAAAAACAATTTTCCAGTGCAGCTCCTGTATATCTGCTTTACTCATTAGCTCCAAGTACTTTCTCCAGTGTCCGTGTTGAACAACACACAAGGTGAATGCATTTGAATGCAGGTACTTTCAGCTGCCCTCAACCTTCCTTGCCCTATTCCAGTATCTCCAACCCTACAGAAAGTGAGGTGGCATTTCAGCTTCCCAAAGACAGTGCATCTCCTCAGAGGTGGGGAACCACAGACTCAGAGTGGGCAGAACACCAGAGCACACCAGCTCTACCAGCATTTTGCAGACAGCAACAGCGAGTCATAAATCATTCTTCCCAAGACCTCTTGATTACAAAGTCAGCTTTGTCCTTCACACATCCATGCCCCAGAACAAGCTCAGGAGAGCAGACACACCAAAAACCTGTGATCTGTGCAGCCTGTCATTGTCAGAGACGTGAACGAAAATGAGGATATTCACACTGTGACTTGATCACCCATGTCCACTTGTGAAGTGGAAGTGCACGCTGTGAGAAAGGGATGGCTCTGTTGTCAAACCATCAGACTAGGAGCTAGGAGACCTGAGCTTTCATCACAGTCCCACAAGAAATTCCTTGTGGATAAACCACAACCCATCTTTGATGTTTTACTCTAAAACTTAAAATGGCCATTTCTTGCAGTCAGCTGTAACTAATGACCACGTCTTCGGAGATCAAATTCACCATGTTTATACCATTTCTAAAGTGCTGTAATTGTAAAAGCTCACACTGAAACTATTTCTTACAGATATTAAAAATTACCATTTTTATGGGCATTATTAAGACTGTTAAGTAGAGGCATATAAATTGCCAATTAGGGAACTCTAGATTTTAGCCCCAGTGGCTTGTTGAGATGGTAGTTCTTGCATACAGAGCACTACAGTGTACGTGTACACACAGACACCTACACACCCTTACTCTCACCTGTTTCCTTGTATTAAGGGCAAGCATCAGTGCTGTTCCATGCACTCCATCACATTTCATTTAGACAAATAGGGAGTCCAAAGCAAAGTCCAAAGCTATCTCATGGTGCATGCAACACGTTTTTATTGAAAAAGTTTTACCTATATTTTAGAAGTGAATGACTTACTATATGAAATCTCTGGTCTGAATGACCCTTGATCTGAATTCCCATATCACCACAACTTTTCTTTCCACATGTTGCATCAGATGCTTAAGAATTAACTAATCTTGTTTGGTAGGTAAACTTGGCTGTCTCTTGGAGATTTCAATCAGTGTCACTCTTATATTCAAGATTCAGGGGTTTGTGTCATTAATAACACCCCAAAAGAAGAGCTAGAAGCTTCTACCAAAGCAGTGTCCCCAGTCACTAGCCTGCTCTATCTACTTTGTTTCTGTTTACATTCCCACAATGAAGTCTGTCCACCCTGTCCTCAATAACCTTTGAGAAAAGACAACTTTGGTTTTCATCTTCCTACCAAGACTTCTCAGTAGTGTATAAGGAATTAATCTTGTAATTGCTCTTTGCAGTCTTTGTTGCATGACTGCAACTCACTCATAACCTATGACCTTCTAATTTTTACTATGTTTTCTCCTAAAGTACCAGCTGTTGGTCTACCCACCCAAAAAATTTAGCCTGCAAGGGAAAGCTGGAGGTTGCTGCCTCCCTCTTCCCCTCTTGCTGGGATGCATCCCCATGTGCCACAGGACACAGTCTGCAGAGTAAGTTTTGTCAAACACTTGAAGAATCAATTCCCACATTTCAGTTCTGTCTTCTTTCATTCTTTGAGCTGTGGAAAGTCCTGGGAGTCCATAGAATCACAGAATGGTTTGGGTTGGAAGAGATCTTAAAGATCATGTCATTCCAAACCCTCTACCATGGGCAGTGATGTCACCCACTAGATCAGGTTGTTCAGGGCCTCATCCAACCTGGCCTTGGACACTGCCAAGGCTGGGGCATACAGAGTTATTTAGATATTCCTCTTCATCCCAGAGCTGTTCAGGTTTCCATACCTTTTGCAGCTATTTATGGCAGCTAGTAGTCACGGAAATGCATCACTGGGGAAGACCTGCCATGATCCAGTCTGCTATTTCAGTTACTCACTTTACTGGTGTTTTTAATACAAGTGCCCTCTGTTGAATTTTCTGTTCTCTTCTAGAAAGCAATCATTTCCTTCCTGTGACAGCTGATTAAGCTCTCTTTTTAGTAGCTCACGTCTTACAATATCAACATCCATCAGGTTTGCCCTTGAAGAGTATGATCAGCCTTCCAGAGACAGTTCCTCACTGAATCACTATTAAACAACCAGTACTTCTAGCTGAAGGTAAGGCAACCTGGCTCTCCCTTTCCCCCTGGTCACAAATCACACCATTGTTTGTTTTGTTTCTGGTCTCCCTAGACCTCTTAAAACAGATCTTTTCCCTTGCCTGAACCAAGATTTCAGCAACAGGCTGTCCAATAAGTCAATGCTTTGGATGCTGCACAGCATTAAAGTCAGTATCTCCAGACTGGTTTCCTTCTCCTCTACCAAGTCTCCCAGCTTCCAACTCAAGAAACAGAGATCACATTTATCCTTTGGCTGAAATAAGACACAACGTAGCCAGGGCAGGTAACTGCAGTAATTCACTAGGCATCTGTACACTTAATCACACGGAGTGTTCTCCTGGCACAGAAGGGAGCCAAATGCCCTCAGCTGCCATTTCACTGCAGAAAGCCCTGCAAACCACAGGGATTTAGAGTTCTTACATCCAGTGCTTTTTGCAGTCCTACATGGCCATGCATTAAAAGGGTGCTCATTGATTTAACAAAGCCAAGGTCTAGAGAGATCTATAAATACAAGTATTTCACCCTCATGCATTATTGCCCTGATGCCCAAGACTGAACTTTTGCTCCTTCAGAGATAAATCGCTTCCTCACTGGTTAACACCAGCTTCCATTAGCAAAAGTGGTGGCAGACATATCTGGGAAGGTGATCCATGATAAAACACAGCTTTGTCTCTTTTTCTGTTTCCCCTTTAATTCCTTTACTCACCACATCCCAAGCTCCTCTTTTCCCCATCCCCCTCTACTCAGAAGAATCAATAAGGTATTTAGCATATTCTTTATCAGTATTATCTACAAAGTTATAAGTGAGTCTCACTTAAAATCTACCGAACGCAGTGCAGAGACACACATCAACTTCAGGGGGCTCAAGATGATCTTGGTCCTACAGTTGCCAAAATTATCTTCTAAAAGGCAGTCTGAAAGAATTTTTTACGTCCTTTGTAGATTTACAATAACATTAACAGGCATAATAGAAGAGGGGAAAAGGGTGTGTTGATATTTCAATCCTAAAGTAGAACACATTCCGTACGTTCAGCTACACTGTAAATTCCAAAATGTAAAACATAGAGCTTTCTAGTTATTTTTTTGCATTCAAGAGCAAACTAAGGTTTATGGCTTTCATTTAAATATATCATAAGTTTCATTTAGAACAACTGTTTTACAATAACACCTAAGTCTTGGTTTGTCCAACTGAACTGCTCCCAAAAATATTTAACTGTGAAGCAGAATGACAAGGAAACGGAATGTTTCTCCCCAAGATGTGTACCAGCTAGCAACATTATTAACCACTGAATTCCCACCACAATGTCATCTGTGGAACACAGCACTCGGAAGAAAGCACCACTGGCACTTTCACTGTCATCATTACAGCACGTACAGTCACGTTGCAGCCTTTGCCCTGCACCCTCGTGGAGCTGCTCACCCACTGGTGAGTGACACTGAGCACGTGGGAGCTCAAAGCAGCAGCACCCAAACCTTACCTTTCATTTTCTTTACCAGGCTACAAGCAAGGGATTTTGGGTGCACCCCTGAACTCTGGTTGAAAACAGGTCTCCCCCCAAATTTACCCTGTAAACACGGTTTCACAATGTCATATTAAAGCCATGTCCAACTTTGTACCCGAGTTTTAAAGTCTAAGAACAGACTGCCAGATCATGGATTGGGTTACTTTCCATTAGCTCTGCTCTGAGATAACCCTGTGTTACATTAAGGCAACAGAGGCACCCAAGATTTGATTATGTGAAACATTCCCCGCTCTGTGCAGTCACATTCAGTACAGGTCTGAACATTCTAACCAGCTGAAATCCAAACTTACCAGGCAAACACACATTATACAAGGGTTGTCTGTGATAAATGGTATCTGCAGAATTTCTCCTTCATTTTCACATTTTGCTACAGATCCTGAAAGAGAAATAATAATTTTAAAATACTAACATGTTCAAATTCCCCCTGCTAGTTTTGGAAACTGTCCTCGTCACACTCATGTTTAACCCCTGCTCCATTCCTGGCCTTTGATTTTAAATCCTGCCTTGATTTGCCCAATTTAAGCAAGCAAGGATGTTCAGCCTTTCTGTAGGATTCCAAAGAGAACGGGGAAATGACTGGCCTTTTAATGCTGCACAAACCTAGACTTTCTTTGTGCCCCAGTTATAGCAAAGGACGCTTTTTCTCCTCTCAGATGACGTGTTGAGAATAACGAGTGCTCCGTGCAAAGCAGGATCCGTCTCTAACGATAGATCCAGAGCTCACTGAAATCAGCAGAAAGCTGTCCATTACTCTCCAAGAACTTGGACCAGGAGCACAGCACAACCCCTAAACCAAGAATCCTTTTAACGCACGACAGCCAATTGGCAAATGAGTCGAAATTAGCAGGCTCACTGTCGGACGGAACCAAATTAGAAAACCCTTTTTGGCCCCAGCGCTGATTAGCCGGTATTCTGTCATGTTGGAATCACTTCTGAGAGTCGAATGGCCCCTCGCTCGCGCTAAAACTCGATTCAGCCTCCCCCTCCATGCCCTAAACCCCAGGGAAACATAACCCTCGAGGGGCAGCAGGGGAAAAAGCGAAGTGAGGTGGGGAAAGGAGCATGAAAACGTAGAGGGCGGCAGCGGGGAGCGCAGTCCCTGTGCTCACCTGCCCCGCACACGCGGCTGCCCCTCCGGCCGCCCTTCCCCCGCGATGCCGGGCAGCCCCCGCGGCAGGTGAGCCCCGCAACCCCCGTACCTGTGAGCAGGGACGAGCCCGGCGCCCCGGGCAGCCAGAGGACGCCCAACAGGAGGGCGGCGGCGACCGGCCAGCCCCTGCCGAGCCGCGGCATCATCCCCGGGGGCTCCGCTGCCCGTCCGCCGCCTGCGGGGCAGCGCCCGGGACGCGCCGTCGGGCGGCGGAGCCCGCCCACCCCCGGCACGCCCGGCCCAGCACC
>VXAU01006175.1:387086-458196 GCA_013399695.1 Formicarius rufipectus | reverse complement strand
CAGACCCCGTTTCCCTGCCGGGAGATGCCCGGCCACTCCCTCTCCGGGCCGGCCGCGGCGTCGGGGGGCTGCGAGGGGCGGGGGAACGGGAGAGGGTCGAGGAGAAGAGGAGGAAAGAAGAAGAGGAGGAAAAGGTAAAAGAGGAGTAAGCAGGGGAGGAAGCGTGGATCCTCGGACGGCGCCGGGGCGGCGCAAACGCCGGTACCTGGGCAGAAGGCGGCGGGTTCTTCCCCAGCTCCGCAGCCCGGCTTGTGTCAGCGCCCTTCGCCGGCCGCCGGCGAGCGGGGAGAGGCAGGGGAGGGAGCGAAGGGCCGGAGGCTGTCCCCAGGAGCTCCGCCGCTGCCCGCCCCGCCGGCCGCGCTGCTGCGCCCCGTCCCGCGGCAGCCGCGGCACCAACTCCCGCAGCCGGAGCCTCGTCGGGGCCGCTGCCCCTCGAAGGGGCTGCTCCCGGCCCTCCCTGTCCCCCGGGGCTCGGCGGGGTTGGGGCTGAGCCCGCCCGGGGCAGCTCCTCCGGAGCACCTGGCTTTGCTGTCGCAGGTGTGAACACGGGCAGCGGTAGCGATAGGCATCACCGACACCCAACTTTTGCGCTCGAAAAGAGACGCGGGGTCCGGACGGGATGACACAACTCGGGGTGTGTGGCGGGAGGGTTTTCGGTGACGGATCTTCCCGAGCCTGTTCTGCAAGTTGATTTCCTTCGAAGTGTGATGTTTCATTTGGGGAAGTGAACACTCTTTGTAATAAACTAGTCTGAAAACAAGCTGAAAAATGTTTCCGGAGTTCTATGCGTTCTTACTTTATTTCTCCCGGGGGGTGCATGTGAGCTGCTATTTCAGAAGTGCCTTCAAGTAATGGCAAATCAGGTGCATGGCAGGCTGCTAATATACAGGACTTCTTCAAATACATTTTACATCCCAGTAAGATGCAAGACAACTAGATTTGCATGATCATTTTAAGAATAAAACCCAAAAGCCAAGACCTGTGAAATCACACATCTTTGTTCTAAAATACTTGCACCCCTCACTTCCAACTCTGCTTGTCACCTACCTTTAGGTAGTGCACGAAAGTCCTAAAATAGCTGAAATTGCCCCTATGGGAGGGACTACAGAAAACTGATACCAGCTTGTAGTCAGTCAGCTTGTAGACCTCACTAGCAAGATCACTCTCTCTCTGAGAAAAGAAAACCTAGGTTTTTTTCTTCCAGTCTCAGTCTGTACAGGTTGAAGCTGCACAGGGACATAGGATAATTTAGGGGCCATTAAAAAGATTCTATATTCCATAAAAATTAATCTGAGGTACAAAAGGTGCTCCGTGCTGTTTAGAATACATAACAAACTCAGGATATAAATGCAATGTGTGTAACCCGATTTCTTTTTTTTTTTTCTGGGAGATACCATCTTCACATTTCCGTGCATTTTAAGCAGAGATGAGCCTGCAGAGGTACATATTATTATGCACAACTCCAGAATAGATTTTCACATGTCCAAGTGTTTTTTCCATTGGAAAGATGTACTGAACATTCTGGCAAACTGGCTTTTTCTTACTTCTCTATCTGTAATCAGTGGTTACTCTCTTTTAATTCCAGTGCAGACACAGCCCTTCTAAAGCAATAGCCGTAGGAAAAATAAATCTACCCTAATAATTTCTTAAGTGACAGCTACCACAAGAGAGTACTTATATCATTGTGTGCATCAAATCTTCTCTTTGTGCTGGTCTAAAATTCATTAAATATTAACGTCACCCGGTGTGAGAAACATACAAATCACAATGAGGGCATCAAATAACAATCCAGGCATCCAAACAACAGCAGGGAAGTTGTTAAAATAGGCTGAAAAGTAAAGGTCTCCATTGCAGAATGAAGACAAGAGGTGGCAACAACTGAGCTTCACAGTCAATCCCTGCCATAACTCATACAGTTAAGACAAATACTTAATGGAATCATACCTAAGGCAGGGCAGCTACAAAGGCATACACACGGATTTTTTACATGATTTTCCCATGGAGAAAACACTGTGTGATCGTCACTAAAGCACCTTCAACACACTGATTAGGCCTAAAACGTACCTCTGAAACATCTGCAGCATGAAAACCTTGTCCATGGGGTGAACTCACTGGGTCCGTGCCTCTTCCGTGGTAGCAGCAGTGTTGTGGTGGGGAATTTGCTCATGCTCCTTGCCTGAAGCACCTGCTGAAATGGAATTCTAAGTCTCCCCATGCCGTGCCTACTCCCCACTTCCCTGCCTGTTAGCTGCTCAGTGGAAGAGCCTGCTGAGGACTGGTGCTGCCTCCAAGTCTCCCAGTGCCTTGGGTCCCTATCTCCTCTCTCATCAGGGAAGAGGGGAGACGCTCATCGTTAGCAGCAACCTCTGTTGCTTCCTTGATAGTGATAATGGGGACATACCACAGAGGAAGATCACTCTCTCATTTAAATCTCTCATGAAGTAACACCCAGCCTGGGAGGCAAATATGCCATCTTAATCCTCCCCCACCTTAGGTTCACCCACTCAGTGCAACAGGCATGGGGTTTGTCTTGGCTTCTTCTCTCTCCCTTTACCTCTCCCCCATGGCTGCCTTAGCAGAGGTCAGCATCCTTTCTGGTTGCAATGCCACATTAAGTACAGTTTCAAGGTGTAGGGGTTTTTTCACATCTCTGTTTGAAGAGGTTCTTTCTGTTCCACGCAACATTCCAAGCTGTGGTCATTTTACCAAAATCAGAGGCTCACACTGTCCACGGTGTCCTGCTATCAGATATGCACAGAGACTTTGTTGTGTGCCACCAGTTAAAGCAGAAGTCATGTCATCAACCCACTTATCTCTTTTGTCTAAGCATTACATGGTGGCAGTTGTTACTGAAAGGCCACGTTCATTAGTTCTGTTTCTTGGTCAGCCTGGGCTCATCCAGCTTGGTGGAGCCGTAGCTGCTCACAATTAGCACTTTGTGTGTAATTCAGCTCCTTCTGCAGTGATGCTTTCCCAGTGGGCAGCCATAAGGGCATGTCATACATTACCTGGTCACCCAGAACCCACCTAAGAAGGAAAAGAAAAAAAAGGCTTTATGGCTAAAAATAGCAACAGTGAAGAAGGCAGTGATCACAGTCACATCTTTCTTCATGATTATCTGTTTTACTGCCGAGTCAAAATCACTCGAAGGTCCATTCTTCGGGAGGTAGGGAATTCTTCCAGAAGTGTTGGGAGGCACTGAATCACTATATTAATGTGTATTTTCTTTCTTTTTTTTTTTTTTTTTTTTTTTAATTTTATCTTCTGGATCTTGGGCATAGGTCATCCTTACCATGCAAGAAAGTGTGCAATAAACACAGTACTTACACATCAGCACTGTGAGTGTCCCTGCTTTTATTACTTTTATGTTGTTATACATAATTTTAACACAGTTTCTTTGTGTTTATGAGCCTTCTCAGCATAAAGAAGAAAACATGACCCAGATATACACTGTATTGAGGGCTATGTAAATTGGCACAACTTGCTGTTTCCAGTTCTGGCTTGCTAAACAACTATGCACTTACAAGGCACTGAAAGAGGTTTACATATCAGATCAAGCTCACACATTTCTATTGTTATTAACATCTTGCTAAAGATAGCTCTTCATCCAGTAACTTACACCACCAGAAAGAAGGTCACACGAATTTGCTGTAGTTGGAGGGGTGGGTCTGATAAGCTTCAACCCTGAAAATTCTTGCAAAGAGACCTGTAATTTGGGAAAGTGTTTTATTATCAGCACCCAGCACTTGGGGAGCTCGGTAGTAACTCACAGAGTTGTGATGAAGACATGGCACTTTCCTGCAGGGGAGCAGAGGGGAGTTTACTGTTCATCCTTCAGTACTGAGCCTTTCAAACTCTTACACATCATCATTACTTTCAGAGCTTAATCGTATTTTTAAGTGACCACCATTGAGAGCAAACAGTATTTCCTGCATGGCCACATTTCCTCTAGAAGACGATGTTAATAAACCTTGAGACTGGCCTGATTATGTCAAAGAGGTGCTCCTGACAAAGCTCCCCTACTGCAAAATATCCAGAAAAACTTAAATGGATGTAAATGAGGTCTAGAGACCACACCAAGAGGTTTTAAAACTGTAAGAGGATTAAAAACGACATATGGTCAAAGTCTTTAAATAAAAAGAAAGTACAAGAAAATATCTAAAAGTTACAGTGAGACTCACTTGAATAAATGTTTATAAATTTTATCAAACAACTCATCATTTTGACAGTTTTCCATAAACCCCTGGAACATGCAAAGCATTTAATTTATTTGTGGCAAGATAAAGATAATGAGTAACATTTAAAAAGTTTGTTAATGTAGAATGTCCTGGCACAGTTATACTTACATACTTCTATTGTTTAAATTATATTTTCTAAGAACACAAAAAAGCCTCACAAAAGGGAGTTTCTCATTGCAAAAGTCTTCAAAATTGTCCTTATCATCTGTATTCATAGAAAAGCAAACCAAACAAACAGCATAAACTAAACTGGATACAAATGCCAGCAGTACCTCAAACTGAAAAATACTTGCATGCAGCAGAAAATATGGATCCAATATGGAGACAATAGACTGCTGTAATAGGCCATATCAAATATGCTAAATCAAGTAAAAAAGTAAATCATAATAGAAATGCTGATGCCATCTTAGTCGTGGGATTCCCAGCAGATGCTATTCCAGAGGCCACAGGCCAAGCGAACAGATTAAAGCAGCCTTTGCTGGTTCTCCTTTCTGTTCCTTCACTGCTGTAAATAACTTGTCTTCCAGAGAGAATAAAAATTATTCTATGGGTTTTTTTGTTTGTTTGTTACGTTTACCTTTGAACATCTGCTGTGTATGATAAAGGGTAAGAGCTAATGAAACCGTGTGAGGAGTGACATACACGGGGTGCTGCTTTGTTTGGGAGACAAACCCAGTTTTGCCCGGCTGGTAAATGCTGATTCGTCGGTTCATTCATTCACTGATTGGCGATGAGGACGGACCCTCTCTGTACTAGGGAGAGAGGTCATTTATCCCACCCCCTGTCCCCGCAAAAGGCAGCGCTTATTGTGACAGAAGATTGTTCCTTCCAGCCAGGATACAGCTGAAAAGCAGCTGCCTCTCCCCGGCACAGAAAGGCAAAGGCTAAAAGACAGGTTCCCACGGCGTGCATCCTGTAAGACCAGCCCTTCACCTACACAGAGCGTCCCCCGTGAGTCCATTCCTCCCGCCGCTGCTATTTCAGCGCCGACTTTCTCCCAGCGCTTTTGTCTGAACACCAGCCACGGGCTTAAAAACCCGGAGGCGAACTTCGAGGAACGAAAGGCATCGAACCCGGAGGCTCCTCTGCTTCCTTCGCACCGGAACGAGCGGGAGCGGGGTCGGGACAGCACCAATTTTAGGCGCTGCTGTGCGGGGCGGCTGCCGGCAGGCGGCGCTGCTGGGAGCGCGAGCGCTCATTAATTAGCCCGAGCCGGGACTCCGTCCGCGAGTATTAATTAACGAATTAGCCCGAGCCGCGGGGATGCTCGCGGGAATCTAGCCCGATGCCTTGCTCCCACACCAGCGAAATGCTCTCCTGGTTTGTGCTCAGGATGTTGTCACTCGTCTGCCTTTTACTGTCCCTGCAATTAGTATAGCGTGCCTTGTTTCGCCTGCAAACAAAAGGCGGTTTTATAAAGAAACCCTGTTTATTGTTATTTTCCAGGCAATTAAATGATTAATTTTATTCTTCGGTAAATTAGCTGTGCAACATCACAGCTGGTACAAGTAAGAAATCCTGCCTTGCTGCTTCTTCCTGGCTTCCCATTTGAGTGAAGCACACTCAATTAAACATTAACGCCTGCCCTGTCCTGCTGACTGACAGCATCACACGTACAGAGAGCAGTGGTCTGACAATCAGAAGCAGTCTTGTAGAGCTCCATCCATCAGGACGTGTTCAGATCCCACACCTGAGCAAATTGGGGTAATCCTGCACTGACCTGTTGAAACTTCTGCTAGTTATGCAGTTACATAACAAGTATTACAGCCATTATTAAAGAAGTACTATGAGTTTTAATAATTATACTGAATTGCCCACCACTCTTATTAATTAAACCCTGGATATTCTGCATGTCCTGAAAGCAAATAGACAAGAGTACACACACACACACAAAGAAAAGAAAAACAAATCAGAAATTCATTAAAAACCCATCTCGTTTTGCTACCGATTCACCCAGGTCAGATTAATCTGAGACCTTCACAAAACAGAAAGCACAGAGCCACTTGGGCAAGAGAAAATAAATGTGCTTCCAGAAGGCAGTGTAATTCATCTACCTGCCTCTCAGCTATCTAAGGCTCTTTCAGGAGGAGATGAGAGCAATAGTAAATGTGCCAGAGGTGGGCTTTTGGTGTCATTAGACAAATCTGCAGGGAGGTTCTGCCAAATCCCCGAGTTCTCTGACAGTAGCTTACCTCCAAATACATCATTTAGAAGCATGAGGTGAACAGGGACAGGGAATAGTATTTACTTTGGGAAAGTATCAGTCACATGTCTCATATATATTAGCAGGTTAAACCCAGGAGAGTCAGCTGAATTGCAGGCGACCAAAGCAAAGAATTAATCAACAGTTTTAAGGGTTCACAGAATTTTAAATATGTATTTACATGTGGTGTATGCTATTTATTTTAAGTATCTTTTAAACCCAGACTCTGAAGCCTCAAGGTGATGGCTGGCAGGTATTCCAACATACAAAAAGACATCTTGTGAGAGGCTGGTTGCTAATAAACTATTTTGAGACAGAACAGAATTTGTGGCTTAGAAGATTTGGTTTTAATTAAGCTAACTTAAAAAAATCAACACAGGACTACCTTTTTACCTAGTCATCTAAAATTCTAACTGGTTTTAATATTGTTATTAATTGTTAATATTATTATAGTATTGATGAAATTGTCTTTTAACATTCCTATGCTTGGATTAAACTGAAGTCAGTCTGTATGCTGTAGCATAACTTGCATCAGTATAAAAGGCAAATAAGACAACTATTAATTACCAAAGAGAAGATCTTGGTGCTGGAAGTATTTTGGAAATTGCTCACCATGCTAACAGACCACATAATTTAGGCCTTTTCCCTGGAAACATTCACACATCAGAGTAGTGCCAATGAGGTCAGTAAGAATAATCAGGTGAGGAGCAGAAGGTGCTCTCCTGGAGACCCTTGTTGCAGCAGGTGCCCCGAGGAAGCCACAATAACTGCACTCAAGAGCCAGGAACTACAGCACAGGGATGTCCCATGTTTGAGGTTCACTTTGTGTTGGATTACCCAAGAAACAGGTCTCTTCTTCCATAGGGGCTGTGTCTCCTGGGTGCCCCAAAGAGAAGGGATTTGGGCCCTCTAAAGGAGGCAGCAGTGTGTGCCGTGCACACAGCCATCCTTACAGACTATGCCGAGCACACCGAGTGTCTGCTGACACTGCTGGGATGGCTTGCATGGCATGGAGCACCTGCATGGTGAAGACTCCGACTTTTCCCAAATTGATCACCCAGGATGGCATTTCTCAACTCCCACAGTTACTTTCTTAGATGGACTTGCTTTGAAGTAGGTGTTTACCTTCACGAATGTTCATCCGACGAAAGAAAATAACCAAGTAATAAGTTACAGATCTGAGGGGTTTGCTGTCCCACAGTGGAGCTGCTTTCAGTTCTGCGGTACCAGCAGTAATGAAAACAACTGCACTTCTTAAAGATTATTTCTGTGCATCTTTATTTGAAAGAAAAAAAAAATCAACCCTACAATCCAAATGATGATGCATTGACATCTGAGCATTCCACAAAATGACAATACAGGCCATCTAGGAGAGAAAATAATATTGTGAGCACTAGCCAATGCTCACAACTGTTCCATGCTTTGCTCTTGGATCCACTCCAACTGGATGAATAGACAGCCCAATTCCCAAAATGCAGGAATTTTGCTGCTATGAAGCATTCTGAGGACAACAATCAAGCCTTGGCTTTGTAATGATAGGATTTCAAAAAATGGCCATTTAATTTAAAATAGCCTCTGTGGTTTGCAAAGCTCTTTCTGCAGAGCACACAGATAAAACACACATGCTTTTGCAGGCTTTCAGCTGCTGGCCCAAGTGCAGAAAAGGATTAAGGCAACACAGTTTGAATTTACACGATGCAAACGAGAAGGATCAGGAAGAAGAGATGGCTCTGAAAGCTATACTTTGTTTTGTCCTAGAAGAGGAGTAATGCAGATTGGTTTTGTTACAGCTGGCAGAATCCAGCCAGATTGCAAAGGTTTGAGCATGGGAGCAGTTGAACAATAGCTCTATTCTCCCACAACCAAATTCTCTATACCTGGAGTCTTTCTGCGTTCCCAGACTGAGCCACAGGCCTCGATTTTCACTGGGGTACCTAAAAATGAGCACAGTCAAAATTACTGGTTAGTTTGGATACTTCAGGCCTTAGCAGGGAAAGGGACTGAGTCAAGCCCAGCAGAGAGAGTGTGGGACATTAACCCAAATTTGTTCCCATAGGCACATGGTGAAGATGAAGAGAGACTGTAAGGAGAGGCAAAAATCTCTTCTACCAGCTTAGGAGTATTTCCTAAGCACCACCTGGTGCTCTAGTTTACAAAGGGTGGAAAACACATCAAGGGGAACCAGAACACAACTCTGAGATGAGCCAGGCAAAGGCACAGAGCTGGAGGGATCCATGTGGAGTCTTAAGGAATGCTGGCACAACCTCTGCTGGAGTTCTGTGCAGGAGCAGGAGATCTACCCTTGAGAAGCAAAGCTGAACATCCCTGTTTCTGGCTCTCTTCAAGAGCACAGAGGAGTCTGCTCATGTGTGGGAGGGGTAGGGCCAGTGCATGGTTGTCCAGGCAGCCTGACAAAGCCTTGACTACCCCAGTTTTGGTTTGTTCTTGCTGAGAATAAACCCCACAATCTTTTCACCACAGAAGCCACATGACTAACAGTGCAGCCTCGAGCAACGATGAAGTAGGCACAAAAAATTAGGAAGGAGAAGGGTGCTCCTTTTGCTGAAACCCTCTGGCTAGTTTTTTTCTCAACAAAAATGTCCCCTGGCCACTCTGGTGAGTAAGTTTAGCATCGTGGAAACTGCCCCACCACACCCACGGGGTGGTGAATCAGCGAGTTACACAACTCTGCTGTTTGAGGGTGGCTTGATCTACTCACCTCTGCTGCTGCTCACAGCAGGGCACAGCCAGCTCTGAAGGACAGGCAGCCATCAACAGGAGTAAAAGTGACAGGGGAAAGGAACGATTTGTCTTTAAACTTGGTGAACAGAAACTTGCAGTAGTGGAGCGGAGGGAAGGAGACAAACTAATTTCAGAGCAGAAAGTGATTTGGTGAGAAACCCCTCTACAGAAAGTCTCAGTGCACCTGGGTTTCCAGAAATGTTATTACAAAGCTTACAGAAATCCAAATAAACAAATACACAGGTGAATGCCTGAACTCACCTGCTAGCTCAGCCCCCGAGGCACCAACACGTCCCCTGGTTTGAGACCTAGGAAGTCTAATTCAGTTAAACACAGATTTGTCGATGGGCTATTCCTAAACAACAGAGAAGTGGAAGAGCATTTGTAGAAGCCATTTCTCTGGACAGGGCAATAATCCTGAACAAGTATGACCAGACTCTATTTTTGTGCCTATTATGTTTTGTGCAATCAAACTGTCAGGCTGAAGGTAAAAAGCTCACCAGGCTTAGCAATCTCTCTGCATAGTGTAAAACTGGTAACCAAAAGTCAGTGGCCAGGCTTGAAAAGGTTGATCTTGATGAGAAGCAAGAAAGGTTAAGTGCACAAACTCTGTTAGTCATTGGGATTTATTTGTTCAGTTCTAATTTTAACTTTGGTTAGCCCAGTAAAAGGTATCACATCACTGTCTGGGTAGCTGTCGTACAAAAAACAATGCAGCTACCAACTTTCCTCTGTTGGATGACATACTTGGGCAGTAGCCCTTTAAAGAAAAAAAAGCTTTAACTTCTTTAGTGCACATTTGGTTTTCCATTCATTATTTTCCTGATGTTGGGAGCAATGCTATTCATCCCAGAGAAGAACAGATACATTGTGTTTCAAAAGTTTAACTCATTTTGCTGCAAGTTTTCCTTCTTTGAGGATTTTTAAAACTTACACCAGTGGCTGCTGGGCAAAATCATCAATTTACAGTCAATGGGATTTGGTAGGAAAAAAAGCAAATGGCAAACAGGATTGTAAGAGTGACTGCTAGCTACAAAAATGTGGATGATGAGAAGGATTAAAAGCAAAGCCTCCTCTTCCCATGAGATGAGCTAATGAATGCTAAGCGTGGAATGACTTTGTTATAAGAGACAAAAGTAGAAACAAAAAATTCTTAACACGCTGTGTACCATCCACAATCTACACATTCCCAGCTCTCTTCCATCTCATTTTTGCCAACCTCACCTACAGCACTTGCCCAGAAGAGCACACATTACCTTCTCCAGTCCTGCTCACCTGCTGTGAGGAGGTATCACCTGCTTCTCAGACCTTGCTAGATAGGTATAACAGCAATCATAAACCATTAGTTCTTCTGAAAGGCCACTCATGTTGTCCATATTCTTCTGTGGTTGCCTGGCCACAGAAACATCCATTTCTAGTCTTCTTTTACTGATGTCAAGCTGGTTGTTATCACTGCACCCAGCCCTGCTACGTGACCACCAAACACCCAGTGTGCTAATCCTGAGGGGATGGTCCTACCCAGGCAAGGCAGGATCCTTCTTCTCAAGAGAATACATTTCTCTGTGGCAGCTGGCACAGGACAATTTGGACACGATTCTGCTCTTTGGGGCTCCTCTTCTTCCTCCCAGGCCTTCTCAGTAACTGCCAGAAGGGACGAAGCCTTACACTTGAAATCCTTGTTGCCCAGAGCAATGTGGGAGATGCTCCTCTCCAAAGTCTCACAGCTCCTGACTGCTTTTGGGACCTGCACCCTGAAATACTGCAACAGCAGCTGTCCAGTGCCACGATGAAAGAATTGTGTCATCCCCCCACAAAACATCTCGTTAATGCTGGACTGTGGCACCAAAATGCACTGCCAAGGGAAACTCTCTTTGTTTCTACTGGATCAGGAGCAATCACACCATGGTAACCAAGCTGTATTCTTACCAGTTCCTGGTTACAGCCACTGCTCAAGGAAGACACTCCACATCCAGGCAGCTGGAAAAAGCAGTCCCTGCTATATATCCAGCTACTTGACTGTTCTCCAATATTTATGGATCCCAACCATCTTGACTTCATTATGCCATCGGAGGGGGAATAAAAAAAAAAACAATAATCCCCTTTATGTCTCTTGTAATTGATTCCAACCATGATTGTCATATATTGTGGGCATTTGAAGCAACTATTAAATACTGAATGCTTGCTTCATAATGCATTAGAATATTATTTGCTATAGACCAACTTTTTCATATATTCTCTAACACTTCCAAGATGCTGTGGAACTGAACTCTCCTTTAAAATGAATAAAGTATTAAAATCAGCATCATAAAAACTCTTTTCTCTCCCAAACACGCTGTAAACTTTGCAATAAGGTCTCATCAGATTTAGCAAAGCAAGGAGGACTGGTCCAAGCCATCCCTGGATCAAAGCCCTTGCTCCTTCCTAAGGTTGTCTAAGAATGGCACTTATGCTACATTCATTAACAATGATAAAACGTCTCAGTATAATTAGAGGATACTGGAGCTGCCAATGTTTGAATGGTCCATGAGATTCAGGAAATAGTAATCACAATAACAGCATCAATTTAGAGAAA
Source organism: Formicarius rufipectus (assembly GCA_013399695.1). Lineage (NCBI taxonomy): Eukaryota > Metazoa > Chordata > Aves > Passeriformes > Formicariidae > Formicarius > Formicarius rufipectus. Next base: position 446,441 of record VXAU01006175.1, on the reverse strand, counting down.
TCATGGCAACTTTTTAAAAGATGGAGGGCCAAGTTTTCTGATGATAATTAAGTATATTAATAGAATGTGTCCTGGAAGTACATCCTTCCCACATTGTCCTGGTTGAGGAGCAGAAGGAGAGCATGCTGTTCATTGCTTGATTTCCTAAACAATTTAATAGTGTTGCTGTGACTGTTGAAAAGCTGCTGTACATCATCCTGAGAGGGATTGTGCCTCACAAGTGGCTGAAGTAACCTGTATAGAATGCTCTGGGGTTTTATTTTGCAAGGCCCTATTCCACAGGCAGCATCACTCTCGACACAGAAGGGATCACTTCTAGGGTGCAAATTGGCAGCTATGTAATGAATACTAACTAGCTGAGCCTCATGCATATTGTATTTTGGGAACAGTACCTTTTGGAGCAACCCTCATAATTTATTGCATCGTCTAGCTAGGAGTTCAGTGGTGCTTGCATGTCATCTTATTTTGACATGCAGCCCCCAGCAGAAGAGTGTGGATGCTCTCCTGTCACAACCAATGGCAAAATACTCTGCTAAATTCATCAAAAATAGATTTGGGCCTCTAATGAGATTACAGTAATGACTCAGGATGACTGACCTCCCTCCAAGGTTTCAGATCAGGCAGCAGTTTAAATAATCAGAACAGCTTTTATCTTGTCTCTGCAGCTGAACAGACTGTCAGTCTGCACCCAGCTGGGGCTGTGCTGGAGGGCGAGCTCTGATCGGCATTGATCATTCCCACTTAGGAAGCACTCCAAGTCTCTGCTCTGCTTATAAAGATGAATGAAAACATCTTATCAGACACTGTTATCACTTTGCTCTGGAGCACTAACTGGTTTTGCAAAACATAATTTCCAAAAGAAATATTTTTTTATGATGAGAGTGTAGTGTTAAACTGGTGCTAGTGAGCACATGGACGCTACAATATGCTGATGCTGTATTGAATGAAAAATACTCCCCTTAGAGTTAACATCAATTTACATGGCATAGCCTGAGGGTGTGGATCTTTTCCAGGGCTTCTGGTTACTTAAGCAATTTTTTTTTTTTTTTTTTGTGATCCATAAGCAGGATTTTGCACAATCCTTTCATTTAAAGCACAAGGATGGATACTGAAAGCTTCAAGACAGCAGGCTCATCCACAAGCACGGGTGCCTCATACACACAGAGTAAATCAGAACATGCAGCAATGCATGCAGAGGAAACATCAACCCACAGTGACTGCATATGAAAATAAATTGGTATTTCACTCCCTTTCCTGATTTTAATAGCATGAAACTCCTGAAACAAACACCACAGTATTTTAAAATAACAGTAATACATATTTAAGTGTATGTTCATGTTGCATTTGTTTTTACTCCTTGATATGGCAGATGTAAAGATAAAGCAACCAAGAGGCATTGCCAGAGAAGACAAGTTCAATTAGCTGGGTTATGCTTCCATCCCATGATAACTAAATCACTTGCCATGCATTTAATGCTAACAGAAGTGATAGCCATCTCTGCTATGATCTGCTGCTTTCCTGGAAAAAGCACATTGCCCCATGTGAGCAGCTTCTATTCAGCAAACATCTTGCAGAGGAGAGCAGGAATAATTATCCCTGATACTACTGACTATTATGAGAATTTACAAGACAGGGAACAAACAAGGAGAGACAAGCAATGTCTTTCAGTCTCTATACACAAAACAAACTGCTGTTGGACCTGGTCTACTGGAATGTTAGAGTAAATTCTCATTGAAGCAATATATTCACTCTAGCTTGGGACACTTTTGTTAATTATAAGCCTGGCCCTGGGGGCATTCTGTCCCCTCAATAGGATGGAGGCTCATGAACCAGAATAATGCAATGCAAACTTTACCTTTGAGCTGCAAAGGAACTAAGTCAGCTGCAAACAGCATGTGAAGATACCACATAAATACTGGAGGAACCTTCCACTGCAAAGAAATAAATGAACACAGCAGCAAGGTGTGACAGCAAACAAAGCCACGGGAAACTCAGGGTTAATTTCAAATGAAGAAGCCATACAGAAGCTTTGTTTCAGGAGTATGTCATATATTTTACAGCATTTTTGCAGAGGGTTTTTGTTTTTTGGGTTTTTTTGGTAACAGATTTTTTATAAAGAGGATATTCTGATAAAAAGGAAGGATACTTATTCAATAAGATGCATATCCTGATATTATTTTCTCCTTTTTTTTATGCTGGAAGGACTTCACATAGAAATACAATCTCTGCTCAGCAAGTTTCAGTTTATGGCAGCAAATTACTCTTTACAAGCAATACAAGAATAGTGAAACTTCTCTCTAATTTTCACTGTACAGTAAATGTTGAAGAAGAGAAAACAAGAAGACATTATAAAGCAAAACCCAGCCCCTTGAAAGTAGAGAAGTGTTGTTTTTCTGTGTCATAGTTGAATAATAGTTGGACAGAAGAATCAATCTGGGGCTGGAAACCACAGTCTTAGTTTGAACTCAGCATTGTGTACAAAGCCCAATAGATCATCAGAGTCCAGACCTCCAGATTTTAGTCGAGTAGTAATTGTTTTAATCTGTTTTTCTAAAATGCAACAGCAGAAAAACAAAGTTAAAGAAAAGCCCTTGGACAATAACATTCTAAAAATGAACTCTATGAAGCAAATAATCTTCAGAAGTATTTACCTGTTTAACAAAAAAAATATATACTTTATGTTAGGACTTATTTTAGAAAATGTATTTCCAAGTTCTTTGTGATAAAGATGCCATGACTCACAGCATGATTTTCAAAGTGTCACAAAATTCCTTTTAGATAGAATAAATTCTTTTCAATAAAATTATAATTTTAAATTAATTTTTATCTGTGAGCCACCTAACCCTATAAAATTCTACCAGAATGGCTGCATATCCCAGTTGACCAGACACTGCTCTAAAATCCTGTTCAGAACAGTCTGAGTGGGCAGCAATGTCTCCTTCAGCCTCAGAAACATCACTGATGAGAACCAAACATTTGCTCCCCCCGAACCAGCAATGTTTCCTTACATTTTTCAGCTGGCCAGCTCTCCAGCTTCCAAACTTCCTGTAACTGGCCTGATTTTTTTCCAGCCAAAAAAAAAAAAAAAGAACTTTCTAAAAAATTCTTAACTCCATTTGAGAACTGCTAAGAATTACTTTACAATATTTCCTCCTAGTCTGCTGCATAAATGACTACATTTCAGTTACTTCCTTCCTCTGAATTAGATGGACTATTTGGCATTGGGGGGAACTAAGTAATTTTTGCTCAATGCAACTTTTAAATCCTGACGATGCTCTCAAACATAACAATTTAACACAATATACAAAGAGGTCACACATTGCTGCTACAGACACTTCTACCTTTTTCTTTCCTCCTTTCTTTATTACCATGTTTTCCCCTTTTAGAAGAACTATTCTCATGAGGCCTTATGTTACAAAGCATGGAACAGACAAGGCAAATAGGAGTGCTTCTGAGCCTTACATCTTAAAATGACAGAAAATAACTTAAAGAAGAGTGGATGATATAATTGACCTGAGTGCCTACTCGTCATTTACCCTGAAATCCCACTGAAGCCAGACAGCTCTGAGCACTGGGATCACATTCAATCATGGGAATTGTGACAGAGTAATATATTTCACAGGAGTCTCATAGCAGTGTGCTTTCCAGCTATATTTTGTGCCTCTAGCCAAGGATTCTTTGGTCCAGGATTCTACACAACTCTGGTAAGGGCTTTTGGTAGTTACTGTGCTTGATTTTTCTAGATTACCTACAAGCCACTGACAGGAGGACAAAAGAAGATTTGAGATCCATAGTTAACCTTTAAGCCTAATAGCTACAGTAATTGATTAGTTCTCCATGGATTTTCTTTGGTCACTGAGGTGTGTACAGAGACTACAGGAGATGATTTTATGGTGGAATTTGCACAGCGCAGCAGGGTCCCTTGACAATGGGTTGGATGCCACCCTCCTGCCAAAAACCACAGGGGAGGGATCACAGGGAAGAACACTCAGAGAGCAGAATCACTTCATAACAAGCAGGGGGGAAGATTTTTTCCTTCCTGGGAAAGAAGCAGGATTTCTGACCCCACAGCTTGTAGATAGATATCTGAGGTCTCCTGGGGGACAGAGTAATTTTTATCAGGAGTTATGGCTCACTTCAGTCCTAGAGGTATCAGAGGCCTTACCCAGTTCCTGGCTACCTCTGTTTAATAGCTAACATGTTAAAAAAGGCTCCTTGGAACAGTCATACCATGTTTCCTGAGCCAGAGTAGGACCAGAGGGTTAAGCAGCAGACACAGAAGTGGTGCAGAAGCGGTTTTGTTTTAGGGCTGGATGCAAAGAGGTTGAAACGAGATACGGAGATGATGAAGGTGGATGGCTTAAGACATTCTGGAAAAATAATGTCTCATTATCCACAGATCAAGCTAGCATTGACCACAGAAGCTGCCACAACCTCTTCTGAAACAGCACAGAAGTGAGTTGGAGGGCCTTGTTCTACAGGGAGAACAGGAGCTGGTGAACCCCTGTTGAGGAAACCAACAGGAGGATGGAATGTGGAGATGGCTCGTGGAATTGCATCTACCAGAAACTCAAGACTATCAGTGCATTTTCTATGTGCCATCCAAGAGACTGCAACTTGTATTTTGGTATGAACCAGCAACAGCCAGGAGAGGCCTCACTCAAATTTCTGTTTCTACATTTGACTCAGATCTCAGTTATTTTCAGTTCCAATTATATTTTAGTAATATCTTAACTCAGAAATCCAGATACAAGCCCGAGTCTTCTAAACTCCAGGCCAAGGTCCTCTCAAAGTTCACCTCAGTTGTTGGGTGTTGCATTTCAGGTACCTTGCATGGACCTGACCTTCAGTAGGTGAATGCTCAGCACTTTCTAAATACAAAACACTCAAAGCATCCTCCAACTGGATTAAGAGAAATTAAGGCACTCAAAAATTGTTAGTTACTTTGGAAAATCTCGCCCATAGCTGGAACAGACTGGCTGACAAGAAAAACACAGGTAACTGTAAAAAGATCCATGTGTTGCTGTGCTCAAGGTACTTACAGTGTAAACTTTATTTCCATTCCTAGTGACAAATTAATGACAAAAGGGTTTGCCCTTTATGTCCAGTAACCATATTTTACTCTGTATCTCCAGAGAGAAGGAGTCTGTATAAGCAATGAGAGAGGAGAAAAAGAGTTGATGGATCACCAGTTTTTCTTCTGGTGGTGAATTCAGCTGTCTGGAATTGTGAATGTTAGTACAAGAGGAAACGAGATAGTTATCTTTTGTCAAAACTGTGATATAACAAATGTTAATACAATCTCAAAGGGAGGTGCAGTCCAGAATATCTTTTTTTGAAAAGATAAAACATATCCTGAAACAAAGGCTGCTTTTAACTATGTGTAAACAGTCTTTGATCAATCAACGGAATCCTTAGAAAGAGATGATATATTGTAAAATACACCACAACACCCCTACAACAGTTGGGGAAATGCTTAAACTCTGCTCACAGAAAGGGTGCTAGTAGTTGTAAGGGAGAGCCAACCAAAATTATTAGAATGGAATTTTCTTTTTAAAATAAATTAGCACAGTTCTCTCCTTCTGGAAGCTGCAACCAGTACAGAGTCAAATGGATCAGTGTGGCTGCATTATAAATGCATCTGGTATCTGACAGAAATTCCTCTTGAGAGTAGTCTTCAGATTTCATGGCTTTTTGCTTCCTCTGCTGCATCCTCAGACAAACCTGCAAAGCAGAAAGAAGATGCTTAAAAATTCAGTGTAGTTGGCAACTACATGCACTATATTGTTGATCCCATCAGTGTATGAAAGCCTTGGTTTTAGCTGGGGGAAACAATTTATTACAGGAAAAACAGTTAGGATAAAAATGCCTAACTTGCAAATTCAAGCAGTCACAAGTTCAGAAAACATAAAAATTAGGGCAATAAGGGCAATTTCACATCAGCTTTTTTATGTATATCATAGATGATAACAGTCTAAGGTATAAAATCATAGATAATTTCCCATCAGACAGAAAATGACAGAGCATATGACAGGGCATATGATCCATGACACAGTTACTCCAGTCTAGCTGGATTTTTCCTGGCCCTTTTTCTGGATAAAACTGATAATACAAATTGCAAACCAACAGAAAATCGACTCCATAAATTCATTAACAAATACATACTTTAATTTATACATACATATATATACACACACACACACATATATGTAAAAGACCATCAGCTTGGGCAAGGAGAAAATAGCCAAACTCTTATATTGAAAATAACTTCTGCCTTAAACCAAGAGAATGAGTCTCCTATTTTTAAATTAATCAGTCTTGAATAGGAAAATAATCTTTGCAAAAATGAACCTGACAGAATTCAAAAAGGGGGTAGAAACTCTTAAAAAAATTGCTTGGACTATCCAGGGAGAAAAAGAACAGTGGATAATGACACAAATTTATGCACATACTTGCATAACTTAGATTAAAAGTGATTCTTTTAGATCCTTATAGATCCATTCTTACTTTAGGTTGAAAATTATTTAACTTAAATCCTTTTCTAGTTAATACAAAGCAATCTAAAATAAATTAGCACCATCTCCAAATTATATATGAATAATAATAGAAATAACACATAGATTTTATGAGGTTTGCTCTGGTGTGTTGTTTTTTTTTTTCCTGAGGAGCCACCCATGAAGAAGGCTGACATCCCCACACACCCAGCAAAATGCTGCAGCAGGTCAGCAGAATAAATTTGGAGCATCCAGGTGTCCTAAACCCAAGCCTGTCAGTCCAGCTGCCTTCAAGACCATGTTCACACAGAATTTAGCACCAAAAAACCTACATCATTTTAAGCCAACATGCTTTCACTGAGATCTGTGCTCTTCCACAGCATGGAAACCATCTAGATTTTTTTTTTTTTATTTTCCCAGTTTTTATTTTACACTTCCAATGCTTCTGGTGCTTGGGGATTTTAGCATTTCCAATGGTTTTCATGGGTGATGGTACTAAACCGAACAAATGTTATCTCAGGCCTTGAAATACAAAAGCCTAGAGCAGTAAAATTTCAGCAACAGCTGGAAGCCCAAAGCCCCAAGGGGGTAAGAAGTTCCACTTACTGAAGTTTCGACTTTTTTTTTTTTTTTAAGGACAACTAAAAATACCATGTTGAGAGCTGAGTTGGGTTTCCAAAGGTCAGCCCTGGAGTGGCAGCTCTTTTGTTCCCAACTCTCACACACAGGACATGCTGGGATCCCCAAGGCACCAGCAGCAGGTCCCAGCATGGCTCATTAATGATCTGGGGGAAGGACATAGGCAGCATGAGAATGAAACTTGTGGATTATAAGGAACCAGGATAGCCTTCAAATGCTGGGGAGGAGAAAGAAATATTGCTCCAGGACCGAGAGAGTAACAAATCTGAGAGAAGGTAACAGGAAATAACAAAATTAAACACAGATTGCCCAGGGAAGCCTTGCAGAAGTGGCACAGTGGGGAAAAGTTGCTAAAGACATGTATTTGCAGTGAAATATCCCATGTAGCTCCATGCAGTGTAGAAGCCACTGCAAAGCTCACAGTTAAGACTGTTCCTGATCACACAGCTTTGTTGAGATCACATCTGCAGCTGCTCACAGCTCTGTGTTAACAAACTACCAGAGAATGTCTTAATTTCCCACCATAATCAAAGAAAAAACTGAAATAATCATGAAACTGGCTGCTGCGTGGTCTTATAAAAGCTGGATATGCACATAGTCTGGATGAGAAACAGAAAAAAAGGAGTGACATGACAGAAAAAAAAACCATTTTGTGCCTGAAGAGAATGGCTGCAGATTCACCAGAGACCAAGAGTCTACTAATCTGTGCATGTAAGACACGATAGTGCCACTGCACAGTGCCCTCAGCCTGCCCACACTTGAGGACTGGCTGGCTAGAGGACCTCTGGGAAGCATAACAGAATATGAAATAAGGAAGGGAGGTTTAAAAAAGTATTGGGGGGAAAAAAGCTTCATGAGAAGGTTTTAATATCCTAATGCGCCTTTTCCTTTATTATGATGAAAACGTGGCATGCTAAGGATTAAAATGTAATTAGAAATTTTTAATGTGAAAACAATTCCTTTGAGCCAAAAAAAACAGTGCTGCTCTCAAAATCTCTTATTTCCCTGACACTGATGTCTTGCAAATCACCCCTGTGTCTGTTCCCTCAACACCTGCTCCCATACCCAATGGAACCCCGTGCACGGTTACTTTCAAGTTCCACGAAAACACGGTGGATCCACTAAAGCTCACACCTCAGCTGCCATTATGGGCTGGCAGAACTGAAGTGGTGCAGCAGGACCCACCCCAGTTTGCCCAGTTTGCCCAACAGCACTGGTACGTGGCTGTATGGAGCCTGGAATGCTTCAGCCTGGATCCCAGAGCCACCGGGTGAGCAAGGCGGGGGACAGAGGAGCTGGCAGGTGAGCCACGCACTGCAGCTGCTTTTGTTGTGCAGCCCCAAAGTGGGAGGCAGCACAGGGCCAGGGAAACGTGGCTTGGGGTAACCAGCCCACCCACCCCTGCCCTGTGGGTTTTTTTAGGGCAGTGTTTATTACTTATCCAGGAGAAAAACATCCAAGTCACGCTGATGTAAGTGGCACATGCTACGTTCTAGCGGGTTAGATAATTAACATCAGAGAGGCTGCTCATCAGCATGGTTTGACAAGTTTAGGCATATCCTAAAAATATGCAGGGTATAAATAATAAATTCTGCAGATTAAGGCTCCTCTACCACATTTCAGCAGGGAGAAAAACACCCCAAAAAACTTCCTTTCATCCTCATAGACCCCATTATGAAGTCCTCAATGTTTCATTTTACAGTTCATCCAAAAATACTATCAGAATGACACTGGTCTGACCACACACACTTAGAAAAAGGTATATTAAAAGGTTTACATCTCTATTTATCAACACAGCTACAAACTGGGAAGCTGCTTTTGGAAATAATCATGTTAAGGTTTACCTCTGGAGTAGGCAACTCCATGAGATTTTGGAGGTCATTTTTCAAAACAGAGTCAAAATACTTGATGAAATTAATATCCTGATTAGTAACATGAGATTGAGTATATCTGACATCAAACCAGTCATTTAAATCCCTCCTATCTTTGTATTTGCCAATCAAAGGGCATTAGCACCCTCAAGAAATCAGCTCCTATAAACAAAGACACAGAACACCTCAGTCATGTTAATTTGCCTCTTGAAAAGCGTGATTAATACACACGTATCACTGAGTCACAGAAAGTTCATCTGTAGATCAAAATGTACTTTTGAGCCTTGAAAACCGAAAGTTCAAAGATCAGTTACAGTGACAGAAGCACCAAAGACAGATGAAAAAGCACAACTTTCCTGGAATTATTATTCATGTAATTAGAAATGAAATAAAAAAAAAAAATTAAAAAAATAATGACACATTTAAAGGGATATTTGAGCATGATGGCAGAAGGGAGGAGAAAGGATCATTTTCTGAAGTCATAAACTGTTCCCACTAAGCATGATGGTGTAAGGTTTAAGGACGCTCAGGTTAAACAATTAGGCAATGGAAGAAACTACCCAGGGAAGTGGCTGAGTCAAGGATATGAGAAGATTGCAGAAATAGGGTAGATGAAATCTAGTGGGGATTAGTGAAAAGGAAGATACACAGGTTTTGAATTGGATGACCTAAAGGATCTTCTCCAGTTGTATCATTTATGCTGCTATGATTCATCCTAAGGAGAACGTTTTGGACTCTTATGAATTACTGGCTGAGTTTCCTGGATACTATTGTACATTAGTCTACTCTAAAGCATGCATAAAACAAAGTCAAAGTTGGCTTTGAAGTGTTTGATCTACAATATTCAATACTTCCAGTCTCTTTTTCATACAGTGACTCAGAAAAAGGGCTGTTAGAACAAGACAAAAGCTATTTTGAGTTCGGATTAAGTTAGAGAAGGGAGGCACCCTGTTCTTCAGCTATTCCCACCTAAAAAAGGAAAAAAACCAACCCATCTCAGGGCCTAATGGTTAGTATTGCTATGTTTAGACCTGACATAAAACAGCTTTAGAACAAACTACTGCTTTACAGTAACTGTTTTTCATAAAATTTTGGATCCAGAACTAAATGTTCCAAATGAACCAAGTTAATAGCTTTTTGCTTTTTTGTTAACAAAAGATGACAGATCTTTCCCAGCACCTTCAAGACAAGTTTCTGAAAATCATATTTCTCTTTTCAAGAATGCTATTAATTCACTGCTATTAATTTTCTTTATCATTATAAACTGCTTGAGGAAATGTATACAGCTTCTTTTTTCTTAGTAGTTAATCTTCATTCCATGAACACAATCCAAAGGGCAGTCCAGAAAGTCTAAGAAAGTAACAGTGTCTTGCTTATCCCAAGCAAACTAACACGGTTTAGTTGGAGTGCAGAAGATCGATCACCACAATAGACAAGCTACAAACTTTCCTACCCTGCTTTAATGAGAGAAACTGGACCTGACTGGTATTTTGTAGCACTGTTTGTGACTAATAAGCTGAGAGTGATACTCCCATTGCCTCCCCAAGTCAGTGATGAGCCACTGATCACCGCAGACATAATTTAAAAATGCTCAGATTATTTTATCTGGAAGTGCAGTGACGGTAGCTGAGTGAGTGGGAAGCCTGGACTGACTCATTCATTAAAGAATTGTGTAAAACAAATAAATTTGTTTTTCATTTAGAAAGTAGTGTGACTGAGAGAAAGGACTTCATTCAGTGAGCTTTGCTTTGTCCTAAGGGACCATCCACATCACAGGATGGATAATGTGAAACAACCCTTTCCATCACTCTAAATGTGCCCCCTGCTAACTGTGACTAACGTGACAAATCCAGCCTATACGAAGCTCTCAACTGCTCTGCCACAAAAATAGCAGGAGTAGAAGGGTCAGTTCTTTCCTTGGGAAAGAGGAAGGGGCTATTCCCACAAAACTGACAGAATCCTTGCTAAAATCTTCCTTTTGTCATTCTGACTTACCAGTGACATGGAGAAGCCCCAAAACACCCGTGTAGTTAGTAAGGAGATAAGAATAACAAAGGCAACATTTGCCAAGTGTCCACATAGGGGTTTTTAATTAACTTTAGAACAACTCTCTAAACAAGTTCTTGTGCATTAGCCCTCAATAGCAACCTGTGCTTACTTTAGGTCTTCTGATTCTTATTTGGAAAATGCGCAAGATGTATGAAATGTTTCTAATATAAAGTTATCAAATTTGAACATCACAAAAAATGCCCAGTGACACAACCAACCTCTCCCAAGGGACAGAGCTGCTGCTTCTAATGCCCCCAGTCACACACACAGATACAAATACAATATGCACCCACACACTCCCCAAACACACACAGCTGGAATAAACACGTTGTCTAAGGAACAAGGAGCTGCCAAGACACCAAATCCAGGTTACATATAGAGATACCAAAGAGATCAAGAGAAAAGGGATGCTGGTTAATTTGAAGGAATGAAGAGCTCTGTAAGTAGCACTCCAACAACAGTGTTTTAAGTTCCATTCAGGAACCAATAGGAAAAACAAACTCCAAAATTACTACAGAGTAAACTAAATATGTGTGCAGGATGACAAGCTGCTTAAAAGCAATTACCTACCTAAGATGAGGTCATTGATTATTACTATGGGAAGTGTAATTTCAATGGAGCCAAAATTTTGGATTAAAAAAAAAATGCTTATTTTCTCCAAATATCTGGCTTATCACAATCACCTATCGAATCCTGGACATTTCTCTTTGAAAGCCTGCAAAGTTTTTGGGAAATGGTTGTTTTCATTTAGAGATGACCGCAACAAGAAGTCACAAATGACACATTTGAGCTGGAACAGATATTTCTTGCCAAGAATTAAATCCCTAAAAATTAGTTTGCTTTACACCCTTCTTTCTAATTAGCTATCAACCTTTGTTAGAGTGGTAAATTAATTCAATGGCTTCTTAGGCAAATGTGCGCAATACAGATCTAAAACTTAAGTAATTATGGCCTCACAAATACCAGTGCTCCCATTTATTTTGTCATTCCTGTATCTTTTCATTCACTGAAACCCACAATCCTATTAAGCTTTTCCGAAATGTTGGGTCTTTAATAATTTGCTGCCAGGAGAAAAAAAAACCAAAACACACTATGTATATTGAGATTAGAGAGATTACAATATATTAAAACCAGGGTCTCTTTTGTGTAGACTAACTCTTCTCTTTCTCCTGGGGAGAAGTAATCAGTCTTTTGCCTGCTCCATTCGTTGTGCTGGTTTGTTGCTTCCCAGAGTGAGGAGCAGCCAGCTGAGCATTAACAAGCCCTTTATCTTCTCTCACCGTGACAGGCAGCCAAAGCTCCGGGGGTAGGTGAGCTTTAGGGCAAGATTTTCCACTGTTTTCATATGAATGGCAGTGATTCCTAATCCTGGAGACAACCACCCAGTGCCTGCCTGCAGGAAGATCTCAGATCCCTCATGGATTCTCTCTCTCCCTCTCTCTCTATATATAAAACAATCAATTTCTACTGCCAGAGGTTGGCTGCGGCTCATAATCGACATCTGAAGACCTACAGCCTCCCTCTTAGTATAAATTCAAGCATTCCTCATCTACAAAGTGTAACTTTAGCTAATAACCATTTCAACTGAGATTATCTTCATTAGAAATATGTAAATACAGGTCAAATTCAGCAGTCAAATTTCTGCTGAATATGTCGGGTCAATTCCGCTAAAAAAAAAAAAAAAAGAATTACAGCATTTTTTATATTTACAAAATCCTTAGAATTTTCATCTCACACTGAAGTATTGCAAATAAATTTCTTGAATATAATGTTGGGTTGTTTTGTCTTTTTAAATAAGGTAGCAGATACAAAGTGGAAATATGATTTTCAGAAACTTGTCTTGAAGGTGCTGGGAAAGATCTGTCATCTTTTGTTAACAAAAAAGCAAAAGATACTTCATTTGAGGAGAAAAATAAAGAAAACTGAATAAATTATTGAAGATTGTTCCAAAATAACAAATTTTTCATGTTTTTTTGCTTCAAGTCAAGAAACTTAAAAAAACCAAACCCAACCTCTACTCTCATTAGTGTGTACCTGTAACTTAAAACAGTGCAGTCATTCCTTTAATATGCATGACATGATTGCTAGAATGAAGCTCTCGACAAATGTATCTACAACACATCTATGCAGAGTAAAGGCAGCTTTATCCAACACCATCTTCAGTAAAGCACAGAATTAAAAGTATATTAAGTTTATAGGGGGGAAAAAAACCCCATGGATTTTCATGAATAAAAAAAACTGATATTGCATTTAGGGCCTGTGCTGAGTTTAACTTGTATGGCCACAAAACTACTTAGTACCTTCGTATGCAAACATCAGTTTCTAGAGCAGAGGTTTCCAACATGTTCGTTATAGCCTATGGTACACATAAGCCCACACCTCCTTAGCACAGAAAAATAGAACAAAATAGAAGAAATTCCAAAAAGAACAGCATAAGTAGTTGTGTGGGCTTCTGGAAAACAGAAAAGAGGAGAGGGAAAGAAACAAAGCAGCCAGAGGCAAAGCAATGTTAGGAATTGTTCAGTACAGTGAAGAGATAGGAAAGAGGATCAGGAGGATGAAGTCAAGGGCAAGAATATTCAAGGCTGCTTCGATGCCATGAATTCTCCCAAGGGAAGCGGTGGAAGCCACAGGGCTTAGGACATTTGCAAATGAGTACCACAATGAAGACAACAAACTCGTGGTGTCAGGGAGATGGTCCAGCTGATGTAACAAGAGTTTTCCATTTCTATTATCGGACAATAAATCTGAGGTGCTACAAATTCCTAAGCATTTTGTAATAGTCACAGAAACATCAGCTTTTGCTCACCATCGAGTGTTCAGCAACTGAATACTCCTCAGTGTGTTGCTCCTTGTTAAAATGGAACATTACAGTGCAAATGATAAAATCATAGTCAAGATTTCCATGGATTCTTCTGGAAATAACATACAACAGGATTTTACCATTTGACGTCATTTTTCCTTCAGAGTTTTGTGGGAAAAAAAGACTTTGGTAGAGAAGCAGGTTCAGGGGGGAAAAGTGTTGTGGGGGGGGGGGGAAACAAAGGAAAAAAGACTTTTGTGTAATACTTTCCAATCTTGAATTTCACAGATTCCTTTTAAGCTACAGTATGTAAGAAAAATGCTTTAAGAAGTTTTTCATTGATCCAATCTTTTGATAAGTCTCAGTGTCGGTCTAAAAGCAAAAGAACGACATAAAAAAGCTTCTATTAAAGTAACAGATGAAGTGTCCTCTAAATAAACACTTTACTCCTTTCTATTGCTCACAAAAATCTGTGTCTGGATTTCCTTCTTGTTGTCTTGGGATTCTTTTGGCCCCATTTCCCGCTTCCCCCCAAATTCTCACTGTGGAAATGCAGAGGATGATTTTGCAGGGGAGCTGTGCATCACAGAACTGTAGAACAACCTGAGTTGGAAGGCACCAGGAGGGATCAGGAAGTCCAACAACTGCCCACAAACAGTTCGTATTTTTTATCTGATATGGATTCTAAACTGTGCAATATCTCAACATACTACTGTAATGCAATTTTCCTTATTTCCATTACTTCTGCACTACTAACAGTCTGGTCTCCTACAGATGGAAGCAGAGTTACCCCCTGCTACACCCCTGAACATTTCCAGGCATATCTTGGCCATGGTAAGTATAATGGCAATTTCACTACTCACAACAAAACCTGCAAAGCTCCTCAGATTTGATGGTGCAATTAAAGCTCCCAATGGCCCAAAGCTGAACAACAACTAGAAACTTCTGGGCCCTCCAACCTCACACCAAGCCCAGCAGAACCAGAAGGGAAGCACTTTGTGGGAGTGAGCCTTTAGCCTTTTAGCACCTCCAGAAAGAGAGTAAGAGCCAAGAGACGAAGCATCGAAGGCTTGGAATGATGAAAGTAACAGCTTTCAACGTCTTAGGGATTTTCTCATGGGCTCAGGAAGCAATAAAAACTAAGTACAGTCAGACTGCAGGAAACCAATATAGCTTTCATAATTTTTTGTGACTTTAGGGAAAACACGCTCAACTTTTATAGACAGACTATTCAGCACTACAAGTTTGCAGGAAATGTCACTGCTCTGGGATTCCCACAACAAACGCAGGTTATTTTTGAAATTACTGTTTTCTGCAACAACACTGCTTAAAATAAACTCAGGGCAGGTAAACAACGTGGATTTGCAGTGTGACACAACATAGTCCTTGGTCACAGGGCTTCTCATAGGACTGGACATTATTGATGCTAGAAGAGCAAATAATTTCCTTCTGCTGGTTATTTAATGTTGACCATTTCCTCATTGACTAACAAGGTAAATGCCTGAACAAAATCTAAGAAAGCAAACATGCTAGACCAGAAAGCAATCCCCAAAAGATCCAATACAGTAAACCATTTCCAAAAAACACACTGAAACACAGGGAGAAGGAGATCTTTTGTTGTGCAATGTTTCAATTTATCAATCACTGCAGTTCTTTCCAGCTTTGGAGGAAGTTTAAACAGCATTGGTGGCTTGGAACAGTTTAAAACAAAATTCCAAATCCCAACATAGTTAAAGGGTATACCACAGATAGTTAAAAAAAAAATAAAAATCCTTGATTTAAGGTCAGGTACTGTAAACACTTACTGTAGTTTATGGATAAGTAATTCAACTGAATTTAAGGAGCCCTATAGGAATTCTCAAACATGTAAATGCTTACAGTAGATCCTAATTTTCATACTATATGGTTTTTTAGGCTGCCAACAATTTTTCTCTTTTTATTCTGATGAGGGGTATAATAATATCAATTAAATATTATGAGTTAATGAAAACAAATAATCTTCTTGAAGTATGAAATTCAGGTTTCCCTGATAACAACACTCATTTAGAAACAAAAAGAATTTTTTGGAAGTATTTTGCATTTTACTGTGCATGTGACTGGCAAGTAAGGTTGATATGGGTTTTTTGTGGGAGGTTGTAACCCTAAAAAGAGTCTGGTGACATCATCCAAGGAAATACCTAAATCCTATATTAGATTTAGCTCAATACAATTTTGTTTAAAACTCTGAAGACAGAAAAGCATCTGTTTCCTAAGAAAGTGTTCTCAAAGGAGTCTCTGCTCTTACACATGGCATTTCTGATCTCTCACTGCAGGAGAGCTTGACATCAAAGTTCACACAAAGCTCCAAAAGCCCCACTGGAGCCTCTCAAGGTGATAGTTTCGGCAAAATTACAGCGAGTGAAATGTTACTGAGGGACATTCTGTCACAGCAAAAGTGAAATCTAAATAGGGTAGATGAAGATTTATCCAAATGTAGACACAGTCCCCCTGTGCCTGCCCATTATCTGCTCCTGCTGGGATCTTGCAACAAGCTGGATGCTATTGCTGCTCCTCTCCCAGTGCACTGGCTGTATGCAGGACTTGTTGATGGAATCAGGGGGGTTGTTGGAAGAAAGGCAATATACCTCACATGGAAGCTGTTTTGAAAGGAGCTGCGAGTTAAGGGATAGATGAGTTTGGGTTTAACCCTTACTGGGAATGGCAAGAGTGTTTTCCAAGCTCTCATCCTTTAGGTCATGGTCTGCAGCCCGTGAAATCAGACTAAGCAAGAAAACAAACATAATTCCGACAGTATTTTCAGCTAAAGGTGCAAAGATAAGATCAGCTGGAGGAAATGGGCCAGCAGAAATACAGGATTCTCAAAGTGTGAGAGCCACTCCTTCAGTGGTGCATGAAATCAGAAGTTTAAATTACAGATGATGAACAAGAAGACAGTAACACATATGAACAAGAACATGTTGCAAAGTGTTGCAAATGCTACACTTTAAAGTAGCATCAACCCTTCTCTTGTGCCTTGCAGAAGGCCATAAAACTGAAGCACTGTTGAAATAGGTCCAGGTATTAGCATCTCAATTTAATGGGCTCCTGCAAGAACCACCAAGCAGCTCAAGACAGTTCCACCAGGCGTGGTGGAATGGCCTGCTGGCTTACACTGGACATAGCCGGACCTTCTGCACCCACCCCGGAGAATTCCAACTGTGCTGCCAGAAATAGTGTTTGCCCAAAAGATTCCACACCTTTTGCCAGCCCGAGCTGCTGTGCAATAGCTTGGGAAAGGATGGCTAGTCAGTTTAGCAGGTTTCAGATTTAAAGAACAATGAGCTATCACCATCATTCATGGTTAGTCAAATGACTTCATGTTTGTAAAACTAAAGTGGACCATGCTGAGATACTTATCTTCCAAGATGCTGCAACGCTGCTTCCCATTCAAACCAAGACTGTTTGGAATGATATCATAGAAATGCTTCTTTACCTTCCAAATTCCGGGATCAAAACGCTCTCTTCCTTTATTATTTTGCTTAAATCTGATTTAAAAATCCCTTTATCTGGCATATGATGCCATTTTCATATGACAGTGCTCAGATCTGGCATATTTCAAGCCTCATCTGTTTTTCCAGGGAGAGACAGAAATACATGAGGAAGATGATAAAGCCTGAATACAGCTTGAAATAAATCGCTTTCATTGTGAGATCTTTCAGTGTCATTTTGACACACTGAGCTCTGTATTGGACTCAATGACATAAAAAGCTCTGTGGTTGGATCTCATCAGATCCAATCACAAAAGTCTTTTCTGACTTCTACAATTCTGATTAGTGCAATCTCTCTAAAACCTTGGGTGTACACTGCTATAAATGTGAATAAATAATTTGAATTAACTTAATTAAGTGATGGAAATAATACAAGGTTCTAGCATATCTTCCTTAAAGGCCCTTGCTCATTTTCCCACAAAGCACATTGTCTGCTTTCTTAACCAAGGGGTACTCAAATCATGAGAGGAACTGGCATTGGGACTCAGGGCGGGAACAAAAGTGACCCTCAAAGCTCAGTGGGATCATGAGTCACCTGAAGCCATGAGTCAACAGCAGCCTGTTGCTGATGGACTCTGCCTCACTGGTAGGTGTTACTCCAGCCATTAATGCAGATTGCTGTATGGCTGCAGGGACATGCCTGCCTGCCAAGGTACATAAAAAACATCCAAACCAAACGAAAACCTGCCAGATCCCAAAAGTATCGTGTAACACCCTGCTCTGTATCTGCAACAGCATCCAAAGTAATGTTTGGGAGAGCTGGCCATGACCACACCCAGCCCTGTGTCTGCAATACAGCCTGAAGGGTTCTCATTGACGGCCGTTCCACTTAATCATTCAAAGCGACGCTTGGCCATTTGATGGCTGTGATTTAACACAGTAATAACAATAATCCAGACTATGCTTAAACCACTCACAGTACTTCCAAAACTGTTTATTAGCATTGGCTTCTGCTTTACTAGCTATTTTCAACACCCTTAATACTGAAGTTCCTCCTCTGGCACCTCCAAGAAGGCCAAGAGTATATGAAAAAGGCTGCCTTATTTTTTGTTGGATTGAGTAGTTGATAACTGCACTTAACTTCACAGTTTATTTATTTAACCTCAGCTCAGGCTCGAGCCATCTAAAATGCCCTGTACATTGTAACTTGAGGTCCAAGACAGAACTGCATGCAGAACACAGTCTCTTTCATTTCACTCTTGAAATGAAACTCAACAGCTCCTCTTCAACCCATGAGTCAACTGCAAGGCCATCGTTTAATAATCCCATCCTTTTATTGCAGTCATAGTCTGAAAATTCAGGTCCCTGTGCTCAACACCTCTGAGCAAAGCATCAGACACACCAGACTGAGGACTCCTCTTATGCTTTGATTAAATCCTGTATTTGAGCTAGTGCTTTCCAACTGGTAGCCAAGACTCTTTATGAAGACCTGCAGAAAGGGAAGCTCACTACAGGCAGTCTCATTCATTCTCTCATGTTCTTTCAACACAAGTAACACTTTGCACAGACTGGAATGAATTTTTACTTAATGCCTGAATCTCATCCCTCTTAACATTAAAATTCACAGGAGCTGAATGCAAAATTTAAGACTTTTACCTTGAGAGAAATGAACATTTTACCAAGCAGTCATTAAGACTGGACAAAGAAAAGTGCATTTTCCCTTAAAAGTAGGTTTTGTTCAACAAGCAAGGCACAAAAGCAATACAGAACGTAACAAAACTGTGTATTGAATATAAAACCTCACTTTTTTTTTCTGAAAAATGTCATCCATTCAATGTATGCACTAACATTTTTATCAATGTTTTGATAAAACTTACACAACTGTTTTTATCTACACAAACACAGTGTGTGAAAGGCAGAAATGTGCATCTTCTCACCTATGCACAATGAGAAAGAACAGCATTTCTCTCAGAGCCTTTTTTACTGGAAATCCAATGGTTCCAAAAGCAGTGCAATTGAAAGCAGGTGGGATGAAGCACAGGGGTTTCTCTTCATTCTAAGCATACAGTTCAGCTCACTCAAATAAGAAAACCTCTGTGCTTATTCAGTCTTGTACTTCTCTTAGAGCTAGGCCACTCAATTGTGCCAAGTACTGTGTTGTCCAACTTGGCCTAAACTGAGAACACTCAGCTCATTTTCCCAGCAGAACTGTTCTGTGCTTTTACAATTTCTACATTACAAACAGACATGATCTATAAGAAAACAGAAAGATTTCTGAAGTCAGCCCTGTTTTGAATTTCTTGTACTACTGATGAAAACTTAAAGGACAATATACTTGAGATTAAAACTTAAAAAGAACATTATTACTGTGATGTAACTATACCTATACAATCATATATCATTAGGGATTCACATACTCTGCCAAATTCTGCATCATCACTGTTATTTATGTTTGATCTGGTAGTTGGAAGACACCCCTTAGACCATTTGCTTTAAAACTGTAAACAGTAGATAGGATCATCCTTTACAGTCATAAAGATTAACAAGTTGCTAACAAAACTTCTACCACATTCAATTTTTTGCTGACTTAAAAGTAAGAAGAAGATAAAAACATAACTTGCATCTGATTATGTTGAATTGTAATAGTGAGAAAGAAAAACAAAGAAGATAAAGCAGAGCTTTACATGGTGATTCCTGAACATGTTGAGATAAAATAAAGGCCATAAATCAACTTGAAACAGTTGAGAGTATGAAAAAGGCCACGTAACTTTCTGCTGTCTTTCATTCTTACCACTTCACATTATCTATTTTAAAAATGATCTTCTAAATTGGGCTGGTGGCTGCATCAAACACTGAAATGAGGAGTGACTGTAAGAACAGCTTTTTTCTTCAAAATCTGACTTGCCAAGGAGTGGAACCTAAACTTGCAAAGGTAGTTCTTCACAAATCTGCATACAAAACTGAAGTGCCAGGAGGCCAGAATAAAGAAATCAGAACTTTTAAAGTCTGATTTTCAGTACTTCTAATGGACATACATACATATATATATATATGTACACTCTGAACTGCACAGTCTATTGTAAGAGTTCTGGAAGTGGAATGGTTGCTTCATGGAAAATGTAGGCATTTGGTGTATCAAAACATGGAAATACAGCAAATAAAAGAACTTTTCACTAAGTTTCAGATTGGCAATGTCACCATAAACCAAATCTGAGTTATAAAGAACAACCGAAATGACCAAGTCTCATTTCCCGTGCTGATTGCTGCTCCTGATTCCTGCCAGATTCACATCCTTCCTCTCCCATGGTTGGCCCAGTTAAAGCCACCTGTGTTTCCTATCATTTCACCTCCCAGGACAGGTGACCACCCTTCACACCTACTCATTTCTTCCCAAGCAAGAACCACAAATCAGGCAGGTTTGGAGGTAAGGCTGCACTTACTCCAACTCACATCAAGCACAATAGGTAACTTGAATTTATTCCTGTTTGAGCCTTCTCCCCAGTCATCTGAACCTCTCCTTTACACCCACCTGACAACTTCTATGACATTTGCATGAAATGATGCATTTTTGAGATGTTTTTCTCTCAAATGCATATGAAACTGGCCACGGGGGTTCAACAGGGCAAGGAGAGAAGAAGAAATGGTCCTGATTACATAAGGTTTAAAAGCAGATTAAACCTGAAAGGTATTTTTGTTCAATACAAAACAACTGGATGTAAACCATATATTTTGAAATTATAATTTTGATATATTCTTGCACAGCAAATCCAAATGTCCCACTTCAATATGTGCGATTCCTTCATGTCAAACAAAAATAGATGCATTTTCAGCCTGGTTTCCTACAATCCATCTGTGTCTCAGAGACATTCACCGAAGCTGTGAGAAAAAGTTGACATAAACTGATCCACCACAGTGGGGGGAAAAACGGTATGGATGATTTTCCCTAGATAAAAGCAGCTTTAGATGAGAAATTTTGGAGAACCAAAAAAACACTGAAAATCAAAAGCCCACACCATGACATTTAATTACATACTCTACTGGCAAAACAGTCCATAAGGAAGCACTTCTAAATTAGAGGCTGATATTAAACTTAAAAAATAACCCCAGGATTTATGCCACCAGTTAGCTTTATAAAATGCCACATGTTAACGAGCGACCATAATTTTAAAAGCAGGGTGAATTTAATACCTCTAAAAACCCCTTCCTGACTGTAAATGCTCTGTAGAAAGATGGCACTGAAAACTGCATCATTTGAAGGGGAGGAAGAAAATGCTCTTTGAGATGGCCAGTTTGACCCTCAGGTTTCTGTCCAACAGATCATATGGGTCACAAGCTCTGCCCAGGGGGACACGACCAACACTCGAGCAGGACCCCTACATGTGAATGGACAAACCAAGTGCCAGGGCTGGAATGTCCACCTGTCACAGGTTTCTGTGGCTGCATTTTGGTAGAAGGGCAGGCTATCCAGGATGGTTTCTGTTAGAAGCTGCCAGAAGCTTCCCCTGTCCTGTAGAGCCAAGGACAGCCAGGGCCAGGAGGGGCTTCCTGCTGGTGGACAGAGTTGAGCCAATGAAGA
Organism: Formicarius rufipectus; assembly: GCA_013399695.1. Classification (NCBI taxonomy): domain Eukaryota; kingdom Metazoa; phylum Chordata; class Aves; order Passeriformes; family Formicariidae; genus Formicarius; species Formicarius rufipectus. The sequence goes on along the minus strand of VXAU01006175.1, from coordinate 424,542 downwards.
ATCACAGTCACACCTATTTGATAACATAATTAAGAATTTAGGAGTGTGGGGCAGTTGGAAATTCCAGTCATGGGATAACAACGCAGAGACCAAGGTCAGAGCAGGAGGAGGAGAAGGAGGGACCCCACACTGGAGAAGGACAGGGAAAGACTCAAAGCTCTTCCNTGGCCCCCCTGCAGCCCGTGGGCAGGACCGTGGGGGAGCAGCTGTGCCCCTGCAGCCCACGGAGCCCACCGGGGTGCAGAGACCCCCCTGCACCCCATGGAGTGACCCACAGGACAAGAGCAATGGCAGCAACAACAACCACCTGCAAACCCCCATTCCCTGCTCCCTCCAGCTGCTGGGAAGAGGGAGGAGTGGGAGGAGAAAGAAAGGTCTTAAGACTGATTCATTTCTTATTTTTTAGTTTTAGTTCTTACCTTGTTAGTAATAAATTTGAGTATTTAACCACTCTGAGTTTGCTATGCCATTATCTCTCAGCTGTTTTTTGCCTTTTCTCCTTTTCCTTTCCCTCTGGAAAGGGGCGGGACTGGAGGTTTGGGTGGACACCAGGTGAAAGCCACCACACCAGCCCATGTCCCGAGCACAGACAGGTGACTGGGAGCGCTGCAACCCCTCTGCTCACCCCTGTGGCCACGACCCTCTCTTCAGGCAAAGAGAAGATGTCTATGAAACTCATGGAAACAAAACTATATATTTTTGAGGTGTTTCTCTCTCAAATGCATATGAAACTGGCCACGGGGGTTCAACAGGGCAAGGAGAGAAGAACAAGAAAAAACAGTCCTGATTACATAAGGTTTAAAAGCAGATTAAACCTGAAAGGTATTTTTGTTCAATACAAAACAACTGGATGTAAACCATATATTTATAAACCTGCTCACTCTTGTGGCCCCAGCCCTCTCTTCAGGCAGAGAGAAGATGTCTGTGAAACTCGTGGAAACCAATTTTTCTGCCCAGAGAATAAAGGAGAGAGCAGGAACCCATGGAGCAAAACATTCATCAGTAAGGGGTTTGCAAAACAGGTGCTCATTTTCAAAAGGAGCTAATGAGGTTTGGGGTTTTATTTTTTTGGACATACAGTTCTGGATGAAGCCCTGACTTGAAGGTCCTAATCCTCAAAAGCATAAGAGCAGTGTGGGATTCATTCAGCTGCTACCATAGAACCCTAAAGTTCACCACCAGAGTGACTCTTTAGTGGCTCAGTGGGGAAAGGAAGACCTGGTCGTGCCTCTGGCACACACACCCCAAACACAGAGTACCTCATTGCTGCTGGAACTCTCTGTTAGGAACCTACAAAACACCTGCTGGAGCTCAACTGGGCAGAATTTGTCTGCTTTAAAGTAATTATGGATATTATTAAGCAATCTTCACAATGCTGCTGTTCACTGGGGCACACCACTTAAGAAGGCATAGCATGGTAGCATGAAAACATATGCCAGCAACCTTCACTGGTCACAGACTTTGAAGAACAGAAGGGCTTCTGGTTTTTTATTTTTTTATTGATGATCTCAATACAACCATCTAGTCGGATGCCTGGAACAAGAGAATATGGAATTTCACCCAATAATTTACACAATGAGCCCTTAATTTCAAGTTGAGCTTTTTGATGTAAAAACTTCAAATGGAGAAGGAATCACATCTGTAAGGAAGTTCCTTCTCTCTGCCCAAAATTTTCCTTTATTTGTAGGCCCAAATTTTCTTGCTTCTGCTTCCAGCCATGTAGATGTACAATACATTGGCTCTAAAACCATTATCTGCTTCTGTTCATCTCTACTTTACATCAAACAAAACACCAGAGGAAGTAAAAAAAATAGCTGTAATATGCACATTACAGAGCACTTAGTCTCATGTCTAGTGACATACAAACTCTGAGATAGCAATCTTGAATATCACACACATTGTCTGCTGGAATTGTCATTGCTTGGACAGCGAGTTCAGTCTGCCCGTACTGGAAGGATTAAGTGTAGGTAAAGCACATATCTGAGCAAACTATGCCCAACATGAAGCTTCCCCATTTGTCAGGGAGCACTTATGGAATGAAGGAGACAGAAATGACACTCACTACACTGGGCTTTTGCAGTTGCAGCAGATTTTTCTTCATGGCATATGTAATAGTCTGGTGGACTTCTCTCTTTTTTTCAATGTTTGAAAGCCAGATGAGTTGACTTCTGTAAAAAGCTTTACTTTAAGAGGTCATTCTACTGCAAGATGATTTTCTTTATAAAATAGTACTTCTGTTAAACCAAATTTGCACATTGAAACTTAATACCAGAAAGGTCCCTGCTGGATAGGAAGGACACTCATGTTTTCTTCAGCAGATGGCACAGACATATTTCCCCAGCAGCCCTTGACTTCAGTGTCATAACACAGTAGGAGATTTTTGTTAAGAAAGATTCATGCTTTAGCAATAAAGAAGAAATTATGAGGCTCAGAGGAGCAACATGTAGAAAGATGAAGACAAAACATTTGTTCAGTGTCCTAAAAATACCATCTGAGCACATGAGGCAGGAAAACAAGTATTACGGGAATACAGCTGCCCCAAGTTGCATCGGTAGCATAAGAGCGAAAGGGAGGACCACAATTTGATGCTGTTTCTGAACCAGGGATGGTTTGCCATCACCTCTGGTGGATGACACCGACCAAAGCCTGTGGCTGGTGGTGGAACCATCAGCAAGGTTCAGTGGCAGACAGGAACAGAGCGACACAACTCTGTGGGACTCTGGCTGAGCTGAGGCAACAGAATTGGCAGTGCAAACATAACATTTCAGAAAACTGCCATTTGACCACGTTCATCAGCAAGCCCAGAACAATACCAGGAACCCAGTTGCATCCACATCTTCATCATCTTTCACCATTCCCTCAAGCCCTAAAGCCACTCCTGGCAGCTGCTCTGCAGAAGGCAGCTGTTGCCAGACCAAAGACTTAGCCATCTAGATATACAGAGATCCTGGGAGCAGGTCCCCTGCTCGGGTCATCTGGCTGAGAATCAACAGGCTACTGTTGCTTTGTTTCTAACCACTTCCTGACTACAGTTTGGCTATTTAGTCTTTCGCCACCTGGTTTATATTTGATTTGCAAAAACAAAAATAAACAATCTCCCCCGAGGAACTACAAGAATATTGCACAGTCTGCAGTTTGTACCCAGAGAGGCAAGGAGATGAGGCAATCTATCCTCTGGTACCTAAGCCACAGGTCACATTGGTTGCCATCTAAGCCAGTATTTCTGGTTTGAAGCATCTGCTGAACTCTTTCAGACAAAGGTTTGTTCCATCACTGAAATAGAAAACCAGATTGGAGAACGGCTGTGTAAATAAACTGGAAGTTCATCCCAAACCAGGGACACAGAGGCCAGCTATTTCTAGAGTATAAAGAAAATAAGGCTGGAAAAAAATCCTAAAGTTTGAAGCCATGATTCTGCTGATTTCCTTCAATATGAATGTATACATAGGAATTAAAATGGCTCCAAAATAAAACACATAAAGAACAAGATAAATATTTTTTAAATGTTTCTCTGTGGACATAGGTAGGGTTTTTATTTTATTGTTAACCTTAAAAAGACACCTGCTGAACTAAAAAGCTGGAGTTCCTATTTCTTTCTAGCAAATTTGTAAATAAACCAATCCAATGGAACATTTTATGGGTATCTTGTCATTTTAATTTATCCACTTTTAATTAACTTTGGGATTAGTTCTTCCTACACTATTATCTTTCAGGCTTAAAATAAAATCTATATTACAAATGCCTGTTTAAAGCACGTTTGCTTAAAAATACTTGTCCATCAATCAGAAGGGAATACCATCATTTCAAAACTGGGGAGAACTTAAATTCTCAAATAAGTTCAGGGCTACCCAAATCTCACTGGAATGTGATTATCACTGTGCTCCTTTAGCATGGTGATGGGAACCTGAAGTGAATGAAACGGGCACTTAGAATGTCTCTGCTGAAAGGATAAAGCAAGTTCATTGTCCTTGCAAGCTGGACAGACAACGCTCAGTGCAGGCAGTCAGACAGGGCCAGAAGAGAAAGAAATGCTTTTGTCGACCACCCCCTTATTTTCTTATGCCCCAAACCAGCTACACATCTTGTTCCCGATCTACTAATTCCAACTCCCAATTAACCAATAGGAGGGGAAAAAAAAAAAAGCCTATTCTCTGGCAGTGACTACATTTATTTTCACTTTGAATAGCTGGGGGAAAGAAGAAAAATCTGTTGACTTACAACTGCACATGTTCACATGGTGCCACGTGCTGTCACATGGCATGGCAGTACACCAGGGAAGAACTTAAATCTCTGCTTACATTTTAGCACATATGTATTTCCATTTATTTGTGTCAGTATTCACAAGTTTAAAGTTAAGCATGATCCAATGTCGGGGAAAAAAAATGGGTGACTCCTGATTTCCATTTCCTTCTATGCCTTTTGTTTCTAAACCCAAACCTTTCTTTAAGAAAAAAAGAAAATCTTTCAAAGAGTACTTAAATAAAATCACAGGGATGTTGGCAGTTTTCAACTGATTTCTTTTTTTCATGAACTCATCTAATCCATTAGTACTTCGGGTTTCCACAACATCCTGCAGGAATGTGTACCCTAATTTATATGCCATGTAAAAGGGCATCCCACTCCCTTGTTTGCTTTTTTTTTTTGCAACCTGCTGCCTGATATTTCACTCAATGGCCCTAAGTTAAGTATTTCAAGAACCCCTGAACAACTTTGAGGTGGTGGATGCCCCACACCTGGAGACTTTCAAGGTCAGGTTGGACAGGGCTCTCAGCAAAGTGATCTCGTGGAAAATGTTCCCACTTTTTGCAGAGGGTTGGACTAGATGATCTTTAAAGGCTCCTTCCATTCCAAGCCACTCTATGATCCTGTCTCTCTTGACTCCACACCATTCAAGCTTTTCTATGTCTCTACCACAACATCTCATGCCTCATTCACCTCTCTTCTACTCCAGAAAATGCCACCATGAAGTACCTTGTCTTTAGCTTAAAATTTGCCCTTTGAATCCTTCTCCTCCCTCTTCTGTCTTTGTTGTCCCTGTGGATTATGATCAGCATCTCCCCTCTCCATTTTTTAGCAGTTCCTCTAAGTGTCTTGCTAAGTCTATCACCTCTGAACACCAATGTCCTACCTCAAGAAGGAATTTATCCCTCTAGTTAAGAGGGATAAACTGGGGTTTTTCCCCCAAGTCAGACTCAGAAAAGACCTCCAGTCCTGTACTCTTCCCTCCCACAGGAGGCCCAGGAGGAGACAGCACAGGTCTGGACAACACCTCTGTTTGTAAAAGGCTCCATTGTTCTGGCAGGTGAGAGGCAGGCAATACCCAAATGGCAGGATCTCCTCCTTGCACCCTTCCAGACACCGTGCTTCCACCCCTGCTCCTCAGGTGCCAAGTTCCTGCCAGCAGAATGTCCTCCTTCAGGAGCGTCACAAGTACAAACAGGATTCACAAAACAAACGGATTCCTGACTGAACCTCATCCTGAAACTGTGACAGAAGCCATTTGGGCAATCCTTTATGTGTCAGAGCTATGCTCTGCTTCCTCTCCACACTCCCCACCAAAAAGGGCCCAGATGATACTGCAGCCAGTTGTGGGAAGCTGCTGGCATGGAAGGAAGCTCCAGCTGAGCTTCTAATGGAAACCACCTGCCCCTTCATTATGGCAGAAGAGAATTTCTCATTATATTCCCTCTATACGACTTACTTAGAAGACAGGAGATTTTCAGCATCATGTCAAAAAGGAGAGGGCAGTTTCAAAGGGTAAGTGCATACAAAAGAGGTTCAAAACAAAAGGCTCATGTTGGTGGTAGTTTTTTAGTGAGTCCACCCAGCTCCTGGGTGGGTCAGGAAAACAAAAACACATAAAAACAAGATACAAAATGGGATGGAAAGGACAGAAACAGAAAGTAAGAGTCATTACAGCAATTTCTCTCAAGATAATGCCGTCATTGCAGACAGTAGAGAACAAAGCCCATCTGCTTTCAATAAGCAAGGTGTTGTTGGCCCATCAGTGGGTTCCCAAAGCAAGACCAAAGCACCACTGGCCCCAGTGCCTCACCCCCTGCCCAGCCCAGCTGTGTTTTCCAGGGTGTGCTGGGCAGTGCTGAATACTCACCACGGTCCACCCCATTGCTGGGTGAAGTGATCTTATTTAAACATTACTTAGCTTACAGGAGTGCTGTGAAGCTTAATTAAATTAATGCCTCCAAAGTGCTTTGAGGTTCTCGGATGAAAGGTGCTACAGAAATCCAAAGCACTATTTGTGTTTGTAAGGATGGGTGAAGCAGTTTGAATAAACTAAAAACCTACATAAATCTTCCCTCAAAGTACAAGTTTTTTGCCATGTCAAGTAACCTATTTTTTTTTAATTTTGTTTTCATTTTTAAGACCTTTACTTTCAATTTAAATAACCATTTTAGAACTGCACAAGACAAAGCATATAATAATGCATCATTCCTTTTCAGCCTCAGCTTAAAAGGGTGCACTCAACACTTCAAACTGCACCACTGCTGAAGATCATAGCCATGAGAGACACCATGCAGGGAACGTTACTGGATAAAAAATAACCAGCTCTTGCCTCTTCAGTGACTCTGCAGTTATGGAATTAGAAATCAACTGTATTTGGAGGGTTAGCTCCAGTCTCTGACTGTACAGAGGAACAATAACATCCTGAAATGAAAATACAAGCCAAAACTACTATCATCATCTTGATTCTACAGGCAGGAGTATCAATACTTTTCTGGGAGGGAAACAACAGCTTGGACAGATGGGGTTTTCTCTTCAGTCCCTCTGACTGCCTTTGGAATACCACACTTTTCCCTATGTCCAAACTAGGACACTTCAGAGAATCTTCTTTATTAAAAAAGTTTAAAATATTAGAAGCAAAGCATTCCATGACCATGCAAACAGAGGACAGTCATTTCCATGACACAGAGTTGATGACTACATAATGCATTTATAAAAAGCATAAACACAGAGCATTATTAAAATCACGTCACAACACGTGAGATTTTTACTCAAACAGGAGGTAATTAAATCCCAGAAAAGTCAAGAAAATGCTTGTTCTCATGAAATTCCCATATTAATTTCCTAGTCAAAACAATTTGAATAAATATCCTACAGAGAAAAGTGCAGAAATTGAGCTTTCATTTCTTTTGAGATTTGCCCATCACCATTTATTTCCCCATCACCATTTATTTCCCTTGCAGCCTGGAAATGAGGGCAAGAATGCTGAAACTCTGCCACCTGCAAGAGCTCTGAGGGGTGTGGGTACCCAAAACCATGTGCCTGCTCCACTTCAGCATCACTTTATGCTGTGAAGACCAAGAGGGACTGTTGTTCATTCAGTGCACTTGGGGGGTTTGGCATCTCCTTACAGGGGGGATAACACGACTGTGAGAACCCACTTTTGGGTTTTGACATACCTGCTTAGGACTCCTTTAATGTTGTGAGGTAACTATAGAGGAACAGAGAAGGCTGTGGTCACAAGGAAGGAAGTCCCAATCTCTGCCCTATATATATTCACTGTAATTGCCATCTGTGTTTGAAAATACCTGCTCAGTTTGACTGAAACCACACAGACCACACGCGTTCTTCTGAAAGGGCACGAGAATATCGGCACAAAGCGAGAGAGAGCGACACACAGAACATTGCCCAAATATGACAGTGCAGTTGAGCAAGCAGATAAACACCCGCCAGCCTAGAGACTGATCAAACTGTGCAGACTTCTACTTAAACACAACCACAGAAGTCAGAGTCGGTGACTGTACCAGAGTGTGCACTTCAAAACACATGCCACAACTTTCATGGTGCAGTTGCCCTACCAGAGCCTGGCACATATTTTGTGTCCTGCGTTGTCTGCCATGGGCCAGGAAGCATTCAGAGACACACTCTCATTCATTCAGAGAAGACAAGAAACCACCTAGGACATTTCCCTCATTTAAGTCTGAATATGTTCACTATGTATTTTCCTTCAAATATTTAACCATCTCTTTTCTGAAAACTGCATCTGTTGCTTTCTCTCTAGAAGCTCTACAATATTATACCTTCATAGACCTGCAATTCCTCCTCAATCCCTTTCACACATGGCCCTTCAAGTCTTGTCCATAATTCCTTGTTTTCTGCCCCAGACTCCAGTCCAAAAAAGTCTTAAAAATCCTGTCCTTTTAATTCCCTTGAAAGTTACACACATTTTTACCTGGAATCCTTCTAAATTCAGTAAGATTCCCTTCTCTCCTAGAGAACTCAGATCCAGTGATTTGGCACACCTGAAGTGCCTGTATTATTGCATTATTCTAGCTATGCTTTGGTCTGCTTTAACTTTTCTCTCTTGGTGTTTTTCCCTCTTTTAAAATAACATGCATTCCTTGCACAGTCCTAAAATTATTTCCCGCAGCTATCCCAGAAATTCTAAACAGTTATTTTTGCAGTTTAATGCAAACAGTATTTATACAACGCCTTCAATCCAAAAAGCTCGAAGAACTTAACACTTTATGTTAAGTTTTACCATATCTCCATGAACTGCCTCTTTATTTACAGCTCTCTTCCCTCTGGGCAAGTAAGACTATACCCACATTACAGATCCAGAATCCAGTGCAGAGGGGACCAGAAAAGCCCATGGGCATGGCTTCACCCTTGGCTGAAGCTCATCTAAGCATGGGCTGCAGCCCAGAATTGAGGTCCACCCTTCCTCCTCCTCCTCCTCCCTTCTCTTGGGTCCCCGCAAACAGGGTTCACACAGACAGATCAGGCAACAGCCACAGCTGAAAACAGGCCTCTTTTCTTTTGTCCCAGCTCAGCTGCTCATCCCACCATGCCTTGTGGTGACACCACGAGGCAGAGAAAGCACATGGCCGAGAAGCAAGCGCAGCTCCCGCTCCTCTCAGCAGGAGCTGGAACTGAAAGGATTCGGGTTGTTGTAAACCTGCAGCCCCGGTGTGGAGACAGGCAGATGGCTGCTCAAAGGAGGCACTAACACCAAAAGGCCCTTATCTCCTGCCTCTTACCCCAGCTGCTTGTTCCCATTCCTTCCTTGTGCTGGTGCTCTGGCCCCCACCAGACTCCACAACTGAGTTATCACATGACAGCAAGGGAAGCCAAAGTGACAAAACCCACACAAACATTTATTTTCTGATGGTTTAGTGAAAAAAGGGCTACTAGCACATGGGCAAGGCAGGGGGGCAGCCTCCAGAGCTGGGGGGCAGGAGCAGAAGAAAGAAAGGAGAACAAGCTCCTCTTTTCAGCAAGGAGTGATCCCAGACCAGCTCAGGCACCTCATGTAACTCCACACTAAAGGACTTCTGCAAAGAGCCACAAGCTAGTGCGTTGAGAGAATTCACAAGAAATATGTACTGCCTGTCTAGTGCTGGACTTGCAAACACTTCAGGCTTTTATCTCAAATAGCCTTACAGACCTTTTGTCCACTCAATAGTTGCCAGTATTTGTCGACTTCCTACTTTCTTTTTCAACCTCTTAGTTTTTAATATCTTACAATTCACCAGTTAAGCTCTGCTGAGTGTTTGCTGACTCCCCCGTTCCCATTATCCGAACTCTGAATCACCCTTTTCTCTGTTAATCCTCTTCATCTTCCTTAACTGTTTCACCTTCTACTCAATTTCTTCACAATATTTCTTATGCTACAAATCCTGTCTTCCTTTTAACTTTTTCTTCAAAAAAGTGGGATTTACCCAGATTTACAATCATGTCTTTCTTAACACATATCTGAACCTCCAGCCTTCCCCCTGGATCTAGCTCCTAGCAGACTCTTTTTTCTCTGCTAGGGAAGAAGCGCCACCTCTTTCCAAACCCAAGGCTGGGCAGTGGTAGTGGTGTACACAGCACAACAGAATCCCATCTCAAGCATTACACACACAGGTCAACAGAGACAAAACAGCTACCTAATAATGTATTTACTGGAAAAAGAATCAGTCACAGTCCACCGGTCGCCTCCATTATCAAATGTGTTACAAACATCACACCATAAGTAAGTTTTACATTGAATTTCACCTTCTGCCTCTTGGCTCTCCATCTTAAATCCAGACCTAATTAGACTGTGTTAAATGAATGCAAAACCGTATGGAAAGGGACAGAATGAGAGCTGAGCAATATCCACAGCAGCAGGACCTGATCCAGGGAGGTTCTGAGTGCCCACAAGCCCAACACATGGAAGTGAGGGAACCAACTGAGCAGTAAATAAATGCACTGCCTCGATATGTGACCACTGATCTGAACGAACCTTATGTGCCAGGCTATACAGCCCTGCTCCAAGGAATCCCTAGGGGCCCAGTTTAGAGGAATGCTTTTCCAGAAGACAGCTGATAGTCTTTTGCCCACATGGCACAACCATTCATACAAAAGCAGTTGTGTAAACCACTCAGCATTGCTCCAGCCACGAGGACCTGTGGTTGTCCTTCACTGCAAACTCGACTAGTCCTAAAGCATTAAAGAGAATGACAAAATGGCATGAAGATAGAGACATAGGCTTTTGCAGGCTTCTTCAGAGAATGAAATACACATTTCTTTAAAGTAAGAAGCTTTTTCATTTTTAATGCAGGTATGCAATGTAGTGTATAATTTTAGTACTTTTAATATCAGGGCACGTTTAGGTTACTACACTTTCTTACACAAGTGCTCATGCAAAGAACAAAACTCCCAAGGGGAATGTCATCCCTTACCTTCAGCTTAAGAAGCCTCCACAAGCCAATTTTAATACATTACTACTAAGAGGACAAATTGTCTGTTCTGTCAACAAAGAACACCAAGAAGTCGACTGGTCTTCTTACAAGACGGGCAAAGATGAAATGTGATGAATATGCTGCTGATGAAGGAAATGTATAGTGAAAACTCTTCAGGATGGTACTCAGTCTGCTTAGCAGAGGGCTCTGCCTTGCCAGCTGCCAGAGCTCAAACAAAGCCTTTGATGAAATCACAACTACCCTTGTCTCAGTTTCACAAAAAAAAAAAAAAAAAAGGAGCCTGTGGACAGTTTAATTATCACAGAACCATTACCATCAGCAGCAGTTTCATAATCTTGAAATGCTGCCATTCTCAAAAGCCATTTGCCTGACAAAAAAAAAAATCCTTAAAACACAAGAGGCTGTCATACCGTCCAAACAATAGAGCAATTCTTATACAATCAGACGCCACAACTAATTATTCAAAACAAAAACACCCCCTCCCCCCTATTTTTAAACAAGGGAACAAAGGATGTAAATTTTATCCAGAAACATTAGATTTTAAAAGGAGCAAAAATATCCAAAAATCAAAACAGATGAACACTGTAGACTTGCCTTTCTTGCATGCATGTACATGCACACAACTGATTCTGTATTGAAGGAATGAGTACATACACTGTTCACGCTCCTAATAAACGCAATAAAAATAATAAGTAATAAAAGCAAACTCTGTAGGAGCTGTTTTGCTCACTTTCACTTACATTTCAAAGGAACTGGCTGCTTCATTCACACTCTATCTGATTTAGGTTAATCAAACTCTATTTTATTTTTTCTTTGGCACCTATAAAGATTGTACCGATAAAGCGCCTATTAAGATAATGTTCAAGATAGTGTTTCAATGTTCTTTCTCCTTACCATTAGTCACAATTTCCTAGTGCTGTATTTGGCCAGGAGGACGGAGGAAGCAGTTACAAATGCAAGTGATTAGTGTGTGTGTGTGAGTGCCTTGACACACAGTTTTGGTCACTTACTAATACAAATACTGAGCTGGCCTAAGGGCATCTTTGTGTCATTTTCCATTAATAGAAAAATATGAACCCTTTGTAGCAAGTTGCTACTAAGCGTTATGTCCTTGACTTCTATTGAGTTAACTTTTCAAACATCTGATGTTTGTTATTCATTTTGTACAGCATTTGGACGTTCTGAAAACCTCAGTAATCAAAGCAATATGCGCATTGGAGAATGTTCTTTTTGTTAGTCTCTGCTGGTCATATATCAATCATCTGACTCTACGGAGACTGGAGTAGGTTCAGCTTATTTTTCCTTTATGAGACAGATCCATATGTAACAATTGTATATGCAAATAGTGCCCAAACACATGGGAAAAAACAACACAAAGAGATAGATAGCAAAATCCTCAGCCAGTTGACTTGAGTAGGGCCAGAATTACATTCCTAAAATTTTGGCTTCAGAAATCCTGTTTGAGAAGGCAGAAGGAGTCCAAAATTATGGCGTTCATGAAGAGGAGACTCAGAGACTGGAATAAAAACACACTGCCAAGATAGGAAGACAAGCTAGGAACAGCTAGAGAGGAACTGCCCCAGGAAAAGCACAAGTACAGCTGAAAGTTTGAAAGGGCTGTTTGAAAGCTGTGGAATGAGAGGAAGGAGTGGAGGTGATTCCAGCAGGAGACAGCAATTAACAGCAAGTAACACCGGGGGCTGGCAGGAGGGGAAGGCATAGAAGGGGTGTATCTGCTTTGCAGGACAGCTCATTTGACAACTGAGTGGGAGCAATATGGGTATTAGTTGTCAGAAGGGGTCCTGGACTAGCAGAGGGGTTTTAGGAGAAGTGCTATAAGCAGCGTGTGTGATCCAAGCCTTCTCACTTCTGATAGCCCGGTGCTTGGAGTTGAGGGTCATGGCCTGGGGATTTCAGAGGTTGGCACGGCACACATGGCACAAGGGGTGCAGCTGAGGCAAGCAAAACCAGTCCAAGGCTTGGGAAAAATCCAGTGAGCAGACTACTGAAGAAAGAAGGCTTGTACCTGGAGGCTGTGAACACCATCAGTAGTAGCTCCTGTTTCTAAGGTGGCTGACCTGCACTAAGACTCAAAGGAAACCTCTGGAAGAAACCCAAAAGGATTTCTGCTGCTACAGGACAAACCTGGTACTTGTGGTCACCCACTGTCCCAGAGAACATTTCTCTGGCTGACCTGAAATGAGAACAAGGCAGGAACATTTTCTTTCCTTCATTCTTCAGAGCTGGCTGCTTTTCCTGGAGTCTCTTAAACCAGTAGCAAAAACTGTGTAAGACAGCTTCTACAAAAATACATCAGTGGGGATCCATGGAAACAGGCTACTGTAACCAAGACATGCCTTCCTTGATTTTAGCTAGATATTTTCTAGCTGCATTAGAAGAGGAAAAATCCTCCTTCCTCTTTCCTTTTTTTTCCCTAACAAACAGAAAATTAGCATATAAAGTAGTTTGGGAAAGGTGTGCTGCACTATGTGCATTATAGGACACCCACCAGCCCATGGGGAATAACTTTGAAGATGGCTCTAACTCACATCCACACCCAAGTTCTGCACAACCATCAACATGGGGAACTAGAAAGTCACTTCAGTGACATCTTCTTCCACTGCCAATGCAACTCTCAGCTCTGCCCCTAGCAAAATAACCATGTCTAGAGCAAAATGTTTTAAACTCTGCATAGACCTAGGGGCAGGGAATAAAAACAACCCCCTCACTTCCACAGAATCAGTTAGGGAAGGGATAAATTACAAACCAAATTCTAGATGTAACCAGAGTTGAAGTGGGGTGAACTAGTAAGCCAGCAAGGTACATCTGGCATCCTGCAAGACATTTCCATCAAGTCTCCCTTTTTATTTCTCCCCCCCTCTCCTCAGAAGACACACAAAAAGGCTGTATAAGCAGCTTGCAGAGCCCTAACTAACCACATCCTGCCCCCAGTCCCACACTGGAGACTCTCAGGGGCTGCCACTGCACCAGCAGGGGAAGCAGAGTGGGGTGGCACGAGGTGGCACTTGGGTCCAGCAGCCACGGCATCACTGTCACCTGCAAGAGGCTTTGGGGACATCCTGCTTGGCAGCTTGACTGGCCCTGCCTGGGATCAGAGGGCACAACACTGCCTGCATGCCTGGGTGTGTCACCTTCCAGAGCAGGTAAAACACGACACGGAGAATGTTTCAACAACCCCGCTCACGGTGAATGGACTGGATGTAAAATAATCCCACATAATATAGGTGAAATATAATTTAGACTATCAGTCTCCCACAGAATTAATTTATAGATCAGCTGCACTTAGACAGGAGGAAGAAAGATTATGTGGAATGATACCACATTATACAGCAGGACAAATGCATAAGAAAATATGCATCCTTTATTTGGGACTTGGCATAAAAGTGAAGGGAGGGAGCAACACCGCCATACATTGTCGACAGAACAGAAATGTATTTAACACTTCTTCCATCTTGTATAAATAGCAAGCTTATTCTATGAAGATTTATGACACTAATTCCACTAGATTATTTATTTTAAATGAGGTATTTAAATCAATTCACAAATGGATTGTTCCACGCCAACTTGGATAGCTCACAGGCACTGCACAAGGATTTTAACATAGTAGCCCTTTTGGCAGGGGAGGGGAAATGGTCGTGTTTTTCCTTCCCCACCAAAAAAGGCTTTTCTATTAGAAATATAAACTCAGATCCAGGGTGACAGCTCATCTCTCCCTAAATCTAGGCATGTTTTTTTAAAAAGCCTATGAAATTATAAAGAGTTAGGAATTATATACAAAATAAAAATATGACAGAAAGGGAAGCTTTCATCTCTCATGGAAGCAAAGACTGTTTTTGTTGATACATATGGAAAAAATTAGGCCCAATTATATGTTGTGCTTTGGCACTGGGGTTCCAACTTCACCACAGGCTTATTTTTTTCACAGATATACCATTACAGCCAATTCTACCCTTGAACATTTGAACTCAAACCTTGTAACACAGGCATTTTTGTTACTATATTACTTGTACCTTGGATGAAGTGCTCTGTGTTACTGCTGTACTGTATTTAGAGGTTAAAAAGGGGTTATCTGTATAGACTTCAGAGAACATATATTCATAAAAATATAATAAGCTTAAAACCTCTTGTGCCTAAAGCACACCTTATTGGAGGACAATATTTTGTTTTATAAATTAGATTGTAGAGAGACTGAAAGTGATGTGGTAAGAGACAGAATAACAGAGATGATCAGAGAGACAGAGGAAAAAATCATCTTAAAAATTACACAAATTTCCTTTTCTAACCAGGAGAGATGATGGAGAGGAAGCCACAATGAAGAGAAGACCAGAAGAATCCAGGTAATGACAGAAAGGACAGGAAGGGGAAAGTAGATAAAAAGTTTGAGGTTTACAGATGAAGACTGCTATGAGAAATTTATTAATTGTCACATAGAAAAGACAATTAATAAAACTCAAAAATAAGCATCTTTAATTTGTGATCAACAGTCTACTAAAGGCCTTGAAAAAAACAAATTTTCATCACAGTTCTGCAGCTCTTTTGGAAACAGCATTGCAGTTTACAAATCAAAACAGTTTGAAAAAGCACTAGTCCTAATCAGTCCATAAGTATCTCCGTGGCCAAGTCCTTATATGAGTTCGTATTTTACTATTTGAGCAGAGAACACAGACACAGCTAAAAGCTAAAATTCTGCATTAAAGAACATTAAAGTGTGCAATATCTGTGAAGATCTTTAGTCATACCTGGGCTAAAGAATCCCAAACATCCCAGGCATAAGGCAACATGGCCAGGCTGCCCATAACCTGGGAGAATGAGATGTCAGAGCAGGCAAGACACCAGCCATCTATCTGTGGGATTTCCTAAATGCCTAAGAAACCCAGATATACAATGTCACCTCACTGAAACACTCTGACAATAATTGGCCCTTCCTGTACTCAGACAAGAATGAACATTATCCACAGAAAATGGAGAAGGATGTAAAGGACAAGGGAGAAATATTAAGTGGAAACAAAATGCATGTCGTGAATACCAATAACTTGAGCTGTGGTGGCTTTGGGGAACGGTACTGAGGTTTTCCCCCTTGTGTAGCAAAGGCTGCTGCAAAAGGAGGAAAGAATTCTTTTCAAATGGATTCATTTTGGTAACAACTACATGAACACAACAGGAAAAACTTCTGCAGATCCAGATATTTTAGACAAACCTCAAAATGACTAGAATTTCTTCAAGGACCAGCAAATTATGTATCCTAAATAAAGTTTACAATAGCTCCATGCTTTAGAAACAATGGGAGAAAAACTGAAAGTGACCAAATGCATCCAAACATTTATCCAGAATTTGGTGATAAATCACCAGAAATACATTTTTCTGATGCCTGATCAGGACATGTAGCTTATTTGCTTAAAAATTAATATTACCCAAGAATATCAACAACAGAAATCATCAATATTATTAAACAGAATGTGAACTGAAATGGTTTGTTTGAAATGAACTCCAAGCCATCTTAAAAATACCAGAGATGCTTTTGTAAATACAGTGCCCCTTCCAGTGTTTCAGGGGAAAATGCAGCTCCTGTTGATATCTGCAATCCTGACAGTATGGATAATGACATTGTGATAAGATCGTGTTGTCTGGGCACTGCAGAGTCACACAGGTCTGCAGTCAGCTCCAGGGGCTTCATCACATGACAAAGACAGAGTGAGCTGCAGAGTCTGAAACAGTTCACCTGTCAGCCTGCTGTCACATTTTCCCTGGATTAGTCAAACCAAATTTGTAACTAAAACCCAGAATTTGATAAATAGACTTGAATGTGGACATTATGATAACATTTTAGAGTTGGTGTTTAAAAACCAGCTGAGTAAGTATGACATGAACAGAAAAAAAAAATCCAAATACATGGTTTCCTAATGTATCTATTATTTCCAATTTTTCTATATTCCAATCTTCCCATTTTCCAAAAACTCTATTAAGGAGTTAGGCGTTTATAGAATTTTGACTACTCTAGATTAAGAATATAAAAGTCATCGTGAATGAAGAAACAACTTCAGCAAGACAAAGGTGTTTCATTGAAACGTTATATACATCAAATCTAAAAAACAACTATCATTTTTATGTTTTATCTCCAGCCTTACTGCTGCTTCTTCAAAACACACAGCAGAATATCATACCTATTTTTGTAGAACTACTTTTTCATTAACAGAGAATGGGCTGGCACAGTAAAACATGATTTAAAAAGATCAGTAAAGCATCCTTTAAAGGTGTACACTCACATTAGAGCAGCCACATTCTCCTGCAGCACTGATTATTGACTCAGTGGTGCTCGAAAGAAATGGTGCCATTTTCCATTTGATGTTTCCTGGGAAGTTCCCTGGGAAAGCTTCTCAGGGAGGACGCCTCATTTAGTGAGAGACAAACCTTCTCACAGCAGTGCCACAATGCACAATGGGAACGATGCTGAGACTGAAGAAGCCTCCACTGGTCAGTCTGTGCAGTGCCACGGAGTGCCAGGTGTGTGTTAACAGTGGGAGCAGTGTAACCGTTTTCACACACCACTTGCACTTTTGGACTAAAAGTTGGGGTGTTTCTTTTCCAACCAAATCTTCCTATCCTGTCCACAGGATGAAATGAAGCCCCAAGGATGTTGGGGCACTGTTACTGCCACAGCAGCGAGGCAGCGATGTGCTCGCTGGATTAGCCACGTGCATCTGGGCTCCTTCAGGGAGGTTCAAGTGATTGAGTAAAAGGCTCCAAAGACAAATGCATTCAATAACATTTGCTGCACCTTGTGAGGGGAGTATTTCTGGCACCCTCATGGCACTATCTACCATCATCTTAACTCCAGAATGAGCCCCTTCACAAGCACATCCAATTTCGGTGGATGTGCTTTATTGCTCAATCTTAAATAAATCCACTCTCACTTCCTTAAGCATCTCCCTATACACAAGCACTCTGGAAACAATTCACTCCAGTCTTTTTCCTTTCCTCTGTCTCCACAGAGAATTAGCCAGGCCACAGTTTTAAAGAGAACAGAGTTTATGAGTCAAAAAAGACTGTTTGGGGAAATATAAAGTAGATGACAGATGTGTAATACAATATGGAACTTGCATATGTGTATGCAGGGGCACACAGGTTAAATTATTGCCTGATGGATTTCCCATGGCAGTGAAATACAGGCAGTCATTCTGACCTTTTAAAAGTTGTTCATTGGTGCTCTGGTGCTGAAAAACAACCATTAAAAATTATTTTCTGTAGTAAACAGATGGCTCACCTTTGCAATGGAGCTCTCAGGTGTTCCATGCCATGGATAATGACTCCTATATTTCCTTATGTCCCACCTGCTGGCCACAAAGTAGGAAAAAAGGAGGAATAACTGTTGTAGCCCTAACTCTGAGCAGACTCTTGCTGCCAGTCTGGTGGGTTCAGTACAGGTACATGCAATTTATGACAACTATTAGGAGAATTATTTTGAACACTACAGAGAAGCAAAGAGATCTGTACTGCTCATGCATGCTGGGTCATCCAAATTCCTGTTAAGGCAGTGAAAGGCAATCCAAGAAAGCAATTTTTATTGGACACTTCCTTTGTGAGTTTTGCCTGAGTAACACTACTAAATTTTGGCCTGAGCAGGAAGCCAAAATTTAGCATCCTTAGGGCATTTTTGCTACAAAGAGAAAATGATGAGAAAGTTGCGTGTTTCTTTGAACTGACTTCTCACTAACAAAGTCATTTGCCTTTGACTCCAGATTTGGCTTGATCTGTGCTTTCTTCTGGGGCTCAGCTTTCACAGTGGTGTGCCTCACAGCTCTCCAGAGGCTCAGTCTGTCTTCCATATATTCCCATAGAGAGGGAAGGCTTATGAGGAGTTCTGAGGGGCACCTCTGTGGAGATGTGGCCCCGAGGACAAGCTACGAGCCTGCCAAGGGTTCTCAGTGCTCCCTGGGACTGCTGCTTTGGACCACCACGTTGCCACTGGGGCTGCCACCAGCACTGGAGCAAAGCCTTCTGTGCTGAAGTCACATCCATTTACTTACTTAGGCATGTCAACAATATTCAAGAAGACTCTCGAGTCAACACATATTTAGAGTTAATGCTAAGTGGAAAAATATATCTGTATTTTGGCTGGAAACAGGTTCTGCCCCCCTACCCAGCTGATTTCAGAGAAGTTTTACTGCTTCTTATACTGATTAAAGACTTGCATTGCAAAGTAACAGCAGTATCATCCAAAAAAAAAAAAAATTCACAAAGGGGACAAGATTTAAATTTTTGATTGGATTCAGAAAAAGAAACACTGCTGAGGAACTGTTCTAAGATGTAAGATTTGGGGACAAAATAAAGAGTAAAATTCTGCACCACAGAGCTCCAAAATACAGCACTTGCTGCCAACAAGGTGATGTTCACAGTTCAGACTGAAACCAGTCCCAACTTCACAGCTCTGGAAGACACTTCCCACCTTCAGAGATGTTCACTGAAGCTCAGACACTCTCCTAATAAACATTTGTGAATATTGCAGAAGTTTTCAGCTTCTCATCCTCTCGTTTCACTGAAGTTTACTGGAACCTGCACCTTTCAAGGAGGATGTTCTGGGAGTTTACAGGGGAGGGGGGGGGTGACAGATGACACACACCTCAGTTTGAAATGAATGCTGCCTCACTTTTGTTGTCTGGTATCAGCAATCTATTTTACCCAGTAATTAATGTCCTTGTATCTATACACATGCACAAAAGCAATATTTTGATCATGGATTTCCTAATTTTTTGAAGTAGAAAAACTCCCTTTTTGAAGCCAACACTACCCCATAGATATGGCTCTGGCACAAGACTACTTAACTAATCATTTCACTTTAATGATGCAATGAAAATACCACAAGGCTGTCATTACAGTCCTAATCACTCTTAAAGGGATCCTAGAGGATACTTTAGAACATATTCACCCTGTACATCCATTTCCCATAAATTCAATTAGCAAGCTATATGTTCATACTTAGATTGATATACTTTAGAGAAATTAATTCTTCATTAGTGACAGGTACACTAAATACTTCATTCCTGTTTGTACCAGTTGCTACCCTAATTATGATTTATTCCAGGGATTAATTTTAAGACTTTGATGTACTGTAAAATTTCTGTTGAGTAGCAAATAGAAGCAAGATTTAACAGTACATATATTTATCATACTTGTGAAGTTAATATCAACAAGTCTATATATATAGAATTTAAAAAAAACTCTGCTTTTCCAGACAAAAAATGTCAAGCTGGATATAACAGCAGAATTTTAACAATGGTACTTCTTGGATTTCTTGCTTTACTGCCCCAGCTTTAGCATTTTCCTAAGTACTATATACTCCATGTCTCCATGTTTTTTTAACTGTATTTAATTTTAAAAAGCTCCATGCAAAAGGACAAGTTTAAATATTCTAAATAATGAAATAAGATCCAGAGGAATTTCTGAAGCAACTAAAAAAGCTATGGCCCAAATAAGGAGTTTTATAGACTTAATCTAAGTCCTTCTCTGAAGAATTGTTAAATTAATTGTCTTCTTCCTCAATTTCCTCCTTCCAGGAGGAGTCTGAGTACACTTAAAAATCAGCAGGCTGAGTATTAATTATAATACTCCAGATCAACATTAACAACTACATCACTTAGGACTGACACTTTTAGAGGAGTTGCGCTTTTTCTGAGTCTTTTTTTCAACCTGTCAAAAAAAGCAAACACAGATTCTTGCCCATTTCACTGCAAATGCAGAGAAGCTGCATCATTTCCCTGTCCTCCAGCACAACTTTCCTTTTCCCTTACCTTCTATTTAGAAATGAAAACAGATGAACTCAATAAAATGTAAGTCTAGGGAGTTATGGCTTCCCTTATTCTGCCGCTAGGGAAGTTTATACATAATTGGCACACAATTTTATCCAGTGGTTTGTACTTTTCCTTGAATGTGGAAAAGGACCCACTCTGTTTAAGGACCTGATGGGTTGATTGCAGTGCAATCCATCACATTTTCTGATGCCAGTAAAATGTGGGTTGACTAAGCAGCAGTGACCTACTGCACTGCTTGATACTCAGGGAAGCTTCCTTATTTCAGTCTCAAGCCTCAAGTCCACACCATTACAGTGGACCAAGAAAACCAGTGACTTATCAAGAATAAAAACAGGGTGGCTTAAGAAGATGGAGGCCAAATTCTCCTTTCACATGAGTGATGTCAGGAAATTGAATTCCATTTAACAGAAAGCAGAACTTTGTCCTCTGTTCTGCCAATGCACTATTAATGAAAGGATCCACTCTATACATTTCAGAGTTATATGTCAAGTTTTATTTCAGGGATATACTAGAGTTTAACATTTTGGTTTCCTGCCAGCACTCAGAGGGCAAAAACTGCTTTGTATTTTTATTTGGTTATTTCTGGGTAAAACAATCTTTACGTGCTTCATGAGCAATTAATAAATGCCAATTCTAAGGAGTGACTGACACAAATGTATGGCAGTGCAATGCTTTAGAGACACCAATAAAGTAAAAAGGAAACACAAAAGTCCTCCCCACTATCTCCAGAAGACAGGCCTGACCTTCAGCTCCCACCAAACCAGCCCAAGGCCACTGACTTCAGAAGAGCCACACTTCATTTTCACATGCAGGGAGCTGCTGGGTTTTTATTAAAGGCACAATTTCTTCCAAAGGATGAGAACACAATAATACAAACTCACTAAGAGTGTTATTGTCTCACTTGTTACCAGCTTGTTTGATCCAGCAATTGACTTCATTACATGGGAAATGTGGGGAGGGGGGAAAGGGGGAGACAGGCAGGAGAGTAGGATTCAGTCACCTAATGGTAATTAGGCATCTATTTGGACATCATGAAATAGCCTCCTTTGACAGATAATGGAGAAAGGATTCACAAGCACAGAGTGATCCATCTCCTTATGTAAGACATCCATCCTAGAGCAGGGGGATGTTCCAACCTCCCCTACTTTTCTGCACACTCTAAAGCCCAAGCAGCCAGCACTGACCACACATCAGACTGACACAGTCACTGGGGAAAGCTGCTGAGTTAGCTATTACATTTTCCTTTTTCTGCAGCTTACCTGAACCTGACAGGCAAATTAATCCCAGTGCAGAATGTAGGTATTAGCTGATTCTTTGCTACACTATGAGTCAACACTGATCAGAAGTCTGCTCTTTTTTAAACCTCTGTGAGTTGAAAATAAGACAGGATGTGTAGCACTAACATTTTTCAACACATCACTGCAGATAAGCCCCTTTAAGATCACAAAGCAGCATTGTTTCCACCTTCAACTACAATGCACTTAAAACATAGAGCCACCTTGAAGAGATAAAGCAGGAATAGATGATAAATTACAATCCAGTCATAAGCTTGACGTTCTTTCCCTCCCGAGAACAGACAGAATCACTTTAGCCTTTTTAATCTCTCTCACCATTCAAAAGAAATTAGTTTTGGAAAAAAATTAATGGTATGATTATATTTTTGTAGATATATACAGAAATTCCACTTTTCAAGTCACTTAGGCCACTCAGCCAAAGACACACTGTTTTATAATGC
This sequence comes from Formicarius rufipectus, assembly GCA_013399695.1. Lineage (NCBI taxonomy): Eukaryota > Metazoa > Chordata > Aves > Passeriformes > Formicariidae > Formicarius > Formicarius rufipectus. Next base: position 402,289 of record VXAU01006175.1, on the reverse strand, counting down.
ACACCTTGTTGTGTGCTGTAACTTGCCCAAAAATATTATTCATACTAAGTTTGTAATAACATACTTTTAGCATTATGATAATAAACATTGTTAACAAATGTTCTATAGTTGGCAAGAACAGAGCTCCACCTGACATGAGCTACTGGTCTTGCAGAATAAGGTTTCACTTCTAATAAATCTAAATCCAGAATATTTCAGGGATGCTTTTGTGAAACTACTTGGAAATGAAACTGACCACAGAAGCAAAAAAAAAAGACACAAAATGAAGAAAAGTAGTACTAAAAAACTCAAATATTATGTTATAGGTCAAATTAATGTTAGAACTCATCAAGAAGTTTTCAATAGACTTTTTAAACTGGAAAATACAAATTTTGCAGCTTTAAAAAAGGGAACATAGGATTAAAAAAATGCCTCCAGATAGAATATACACTTGGAAAAAGAGAGTTTTCATGTCAAGTGCTGAATTCCACTATTTCCCCAGCCACCTGGGCATTCTCTACCTACCAGGATACTGGCTCCTCGGACTCACTCTCTGCAACCATTTAATTTTTGATAATTGAAATTCACTGAAGCAGAGAAGGGAAGTCAAAGCTTCCATTTCCTAAGAGAACTCAATGGCACAGCCCTTCACTGGGCTCTCACCCTCCCATCAACACTTCACTTCAAATGAAACAATTCCAACAAAAGAGACTGAAAATAAATCAGACCAAAATTATCAGCATCCCTGATGGTACATACACTTTCATCTGTGCCTTAAGAGAGCCAAGACCATGCCCTCTGCTTGGGGCAGTGAACAAACATCAACTATTAAAACACACTGCCAGGCACAACTTAAATTGATTCTTCTTATTAAAGTGACTTTGAAATGAAAACCATCCAATAGTAAACTGGAAAGAAATGATAACTGCCATCACAGAACCTACTGAAGGCATTTAATTGAGCAGCAATACCTTGATTTGCAATGGGTGAACCAACCCTGTCCCTCAGCCTCTGCCCTGGCCACCTGAACTAATTCATCCCACTGTCCTTGAACTCAAGGAAGTTCCTCCTGGCCCTTCCCTCCAGCCTGCCTGGGCCATACTGAAGGGCACCCCTGACCTGGAGGATCTCAACCGGTCACCCCAGTTTCACTGGGTGCTCCCCTGATGAGAGGACACTCTTACCACCTCCCCTGTTGGAGGACACAGATGTTCAGCTGCATTTAGCCACAGGCAGATGCCATTTGTGACTGGTCTCCAGGCAGAGCATGACTCACTACTATCCTTCTAGCAGTTTTTTGCTCCCCTATTTGTCTCCCTCTCCAGGCCACGAGGCCCCAACTCAGATACCCTTCCTTTGGGGTTGTTACAACGCAGAGCTATGTTCTTGTGTCAAATCTTCGATTCAATTCTTCACACACTGCAAAAAGTATAAAGAAGACAAGGCTTCTTTAAGGACTTTATCCCGCTAGTGAGCTGTGCAGCATAATTTCTGTTCCAAAATACGACACCTCATTTGGATAATGAACGTTTTCAGAGTATTCCTTTGGGTTTCCTAATTGTTTTCATAGTTTGGGTTGCAAATTGTACAATTTATCTTAATAATATTGTACTATGCCATATTTAAAATTCTGATCATTGCCATAGGAACTAAGTAGATGCAGTTCATAGTCTCTTCCCAGCTCAGTTTGGTTTCAATCTGCCACACTGGCAGCAGCATAACTTGGTTCAGCAGATATTAGTGTATACCTCTAGTACTTAGACAGGGGTCTGTCATGGGTTGGTATGAGGTTGCACTGTGACAAGCTGCCCATCTGCCTGAGTAGGTATTTTCTCCAAAAGTGTTTATTTAGACCATTATTTTCTTTCAGTTTGAATGATTTGCACATTTGTTTCTTTTTTTCAGCAAGACCATGGTATCAGCATCATGCAAACGAAGCAGTTAGATAGAATTGTAGTAAATACCCTGTTTAAGGGTAAACTTTCAGTTTGTCAACAATCCCAAAGTGCAACATAGCACATAGCATATATTTTTCAATGGAGAGCCTTGTATTCCCACCCCCCCCATTTCTCTGAGCCTTTGGAAGGCTCTCTGATTTAATGGATAAATCAGGAAACTTAATCTCTCCTGACTTTAAGTGCTCTTCTGATCAAATAATCCAGACTACATGGAAGCTCTATTTGTTTTCTTTGTTTACAAGAAAAATCTTCACAACAGTAGAAAGCCTGTTCTTATTAACCAGAGAAAAAGGGAGTCTGTGAAACAAACTAGGAGATGCACTGAAAGAACACCCTCGTTTTCCAGTTACACACAAGGAAAAACTTAAATTGGGATTTATGAGGCATCTTGGAAAAGTTAATGTTATCAAAGAACAGACATTTGGTCTCTGTTGCAAACCTCAGCAGACAGAGTGCGGTACTACAAGTGCCAGTTGATCTATGTCATGTTGGGAGAGCAGCTTCGACATTTTGGGCTCCCATATTAAAGTTTCAGCATAAAGAAAATATGTCCTTTATTTTTGCACTTGACTCAGTCACTATGCACTTCAGGATGGTGTAAGCCTCCAAATAAAAACTCTGATTGGATTTTGTGGGCAGTTTGGAACATTTGACTGCCCTCTTGGTTTTAGAGAGTTCCCTTCTCCTTTCTGCCATAACCTGTAAGGCCAAAAAATGAAACAGGCTTCTGATCTGCTGATTCCATTGAAAATAATTGCTTTTCTTTGTTTACAGAGAATGGTGTTGAGAGGGCCTTTGACTCCACCAGTGACTCAAAATGAGGTCAGAAGAATGATCCAGAAAGTCGTGAGCTTTCTGGCCATTTTTGCAAAGAGAGAGTCTTCAAAGGAGGAGGGAGGAGAAGAGTCAGCCAGGAAGGCACAGAAGTCATTCTTGAGTTGCTGGCTGGAAGTAGAAATAGGACCAGAAGGGAACAAATGCCTTGGGAGAGAAAAACCATCCCTGTGTATTCCACAGGAGAAAGACCACCTTTGTAAGACAATTAGGTCAGCTACAGAAAGTCTGTAAAATGGGTAAGACTCAGCAGTTCCTGCAGACATAAAGAATTCCTCTTCAGAAGAGAAAACCCCATGTGAGATGTTTTTCAGTACAGAAAGAAACTACAGATGCTTAAAGAACAGAATTTCAATCCAGCTTTGGCTGTCAGTAACAAGCTGAAATCCCAGGAAAAATAAGGTACCACTTAAAACCTTACAAAACATCAGCTAAGATGGAAACAAGGTTCAGTTGCTACCACCCCTCTTTGTATTGCTGCCAGGTCCTTCATGAAAATCTGCCCAAGCCCCTGCAGCACCTGGACAGTATTTAGGCAACAAGTAGAAATTCAGTACTATGAACTCTGATGCTCACTTCGTCTTAAGTCATTCAGGTAACTGGCCTATGGAATTCACTGCCACAAGAGGAAGAACTTAACAGAATCTCCAGATACTTTAGTCTGTCTATAATCTAAATATTAAAAAAAATGTGAAGATTAAGATTAATTAATGGGATTCCTCTTCTGTGAAAAGCTACTGAAAGGGTAAATGCTCTTTCAACCAAAGACCAGGTCAAGTTCTTTGTATTTTGTGCTAGCATGAATCCTCCATGGCTGCTTCACTCTTCCCTTCTGTCAGACAACCTCTACTCATTTTCAAAGCTCATGTGTTATTTGGCTGCACTTCATAGTAGATGATGAATCGTATCTCCTTCTCTCTTTCCACATTATACCCAGGTTACAAAAAATTAAAAAGATTAGTCAGGAAAAAAAGGTTAGTCACGAGTGCAGATCACAGCATTAAAAGAAAAGGTATTTTGGATTTTTTTTTTTTTTTTGGTCAGGAAAGCCAGAGCCAGGCAGGCCACATCAGGAAAGTAAACTCATTTGAGAAAAATATAAACACCAGTTCAAGCACAGAGGCCTTGGAACGCTGCCTGAAAATCATCGTGAGCCTCAGATGGCACCCCACATGCAAGTGAATTTTGAGTCATCACCCTAATTATTCACATTGAAATATGTGAAGATCTTGCACAGACACACTCCCATCCACCAGCATCACAACAGCATGAGACCAGCAACACCATCAGCAAGACAAGAGGGGAGCCTCTAGGCTTGTCTTCCCCTGCCCACACTGCAAATTATGCAGCTGCAATTTGAACTCTGCAACAGAGACGGGTAAGTCTGCCTGTGCCTTCAGAAAGAGCTGGGAATTCCAGCACTCCACAGAAAGGAAGTCCCACAAATACCACCATGGGTTCATGCACCACTGCCTGGCACAGGATGCCCCTAAGGCTCATCAGGTACCTGCCTTCCATTAACACCTCCCTGAGCTGCTCAGTTCTCTGGCACCAGATTGTGACTGTCAGGAAAATCCCTTGAAGTGTGCTAAGATGATTTGAGTTATTACTGCAATTGGCACCAGCCTAAACGACAGTCACTTTTCTCACAGTTAACTGAGAGCATCAGATGTGATTTAGAAGCCCTGCATTTCTGGAGAGAGGTATGAAAAAATAGATATAACACTTTTCTGGGACTTTAATTGACTTTCTGGTTTGGTTCCAAAAAAGGTTTGCACTCTGGCTAGGACGAGTCACAGCACTTTCCTGTGTCGAGATCCCATAACACGTTTGGCACCTTCAGTTCCTACCAAATTGACAGGACTTTGATCTTCAGCTTTATATCACAACCCCCCCCCAAAAAAAAAAAACCAAAAGAAAACAAGAAAAAAACACAACACATTTAGGAGGTTTGGGAGTAGCTGCTGTTTGTTTCCTTTCTTTCTCATGAAAACGATAATGCCAAGTCTTCGTGTCTGGTCTGCAGCCCTGGGTGCTACCAAGAACATCCCGAAATTTTTCCATCATGTTGTTTTGTCCTGTTTGAAGAACACAAACAGAAAATCGGTCTTGAAGGTGAACAGCTCTGCTGTGACATATCTGATCCCTTCCAGCAATTTCTGTAAAAACTTAAACATTCACATTTGCTTTTCTAAATCACTCACTAGCCTTTCCATAAGGAAAGATAAATCATCTTCACTAATGACCACTAATCATCATATAGGGTTAAAAAAAAATTTCTCAAGTCCATTTTTCCTTTTGATTTCGCCTTTGGGGAATTGCTTCCAGTTAACACATAGCACCCCCCTTGCTTGGCTAACCAGCATTGGCTGGAGGTGATTTATCCCACTGCCATTACCCAGGTAATTTGCCATGTATCATTACACTGTTGACCAGTGATTTGGGAGTCCCAGAAGAATCCCTGGGATGTAAAACTAGTGAGAACCCACTATATGAAAGCTGGACTTATTACACTGCTCCTCTCTGAGCTATTCACGCTACTTTTAGGAGACCCTGGAGCTCGGTCCTGAAAGTGCAGTATTTATTTTCCATGACAGTTTACAGACTTAAAAGCTCAGGGCCTGATCCAAAGATTCTTGTGCTCAGTGGCAAACTTTCTACTGATCTCCTTTGCATTGAGGCTTGGCAGAAGTCACAGCCACAATAGGATCATGTTTTAAAGACAGAAACGAGAGCTCAGAGGGGGTGAGCTTTTATACTTACCCCTGCTGCTGCCAACAGCTGGGCACAGGAGGAATGTGCCACAGAGCCATTATATCCCAACTCACAAACAACACATACATAGCAACCAAGAAGATCCGTGACTTCAAATGCCCAGTTTTAAAATTTGGAAACAATTCACTCCCTTGCTCTTTTTCACTGTCACACAGAAGACTCATTTGGGGGGTGTCATTCAAAAATAAAAAGAATTCTCTAAGTTTTCCCAGTGAACAGAAATATTTGAGTTCCAATGGCAGATTAAAATGTCCTTTTCCTTCTAACTCTTCCGGATTTTGTGGATGGAGTCATTTCTACACAAATATTGAAAGTATCAGCTCTGACTTCATATTTATAATAATTCTTACTAAAATAAATAGATAGATTAGATAGAGATAGATAGATAGATAGATAGATAGATAGATAGATAGATAGATAGATAGATAGATAGATAGATAGATTAGATAGATAAAGGGGATCCAGACCATTCAACAGAAGTGTGTGGCTTCTGCAAATTGTCCTAATCAAGGAGTTTAAATGAAGGAGTTTAAAACAATACAACCTACATTCAAATATTTTGCTCTCTGATACAGGAATTTTTAAAGCAATTCTAGACATGTTTCATACCACAATGACTGTGAATATTATCTTTCTGTAGTACAGAGTCAGTTTACAGAACACTGAATCTGTCACTTATCCATCGGATTTGCTCCGTACTTAAAAACCTCATGTCATACATTTAAAACATCTGTTGTTCTCAAAGTTCCTTCACAACAGGGAAGGAACTAAATCCAAAACCATGATCATAATATGGCTAAATCCCTGCTCCCTTTTACTTCTGTATTAAAGCTGCTTTGGGGTTTCTGAGCCAGAGAAAGTTTGTCTCATCACCCAAAGGAAATGAACGTACACCTTGAACTGACTATTTAGGGCCCAGATTGTCATCAGAGCGAGAGCTGCTGCTTTCAGAAGCTGGGATGGGGCAATGACATACACTGAGGCTATCAAATAATACAGCATCATTAATATTCCCAAGTAGTTTTGCCTGTTAACTAGAATAGAAATCAATCTGGGTTTATAATATTAAATAAGAATTCTCCTTCTCTGTCTCAGAAATGGCAAAAATAATTCCTTTCAAGACCAAGCGTGCAAAGTTGCTTTTTTGGGGGGTTTTTTGGGGTTTTTTTGGGGTTTTTTTTGTTTTTTTTGTGTTTGTTTCTTTTTTTCAATGCAGATATACTGGAAAACTCCAAGTACTTTTGCAGCTAAAGAAAAACAACAACAACAAAAGTCATTACAAGGCAACTCGCTTCCTTTCCCCCAGAGACCAGAAGGTTTAAAAAAGGAAAAAAAAAGAAAATTAAAAAAAAAAAGATAATTAGATTAATTAAAGGAGACAATTACATCTGCAGATACATATTTTTTTTCATAATAGAATGAAAGCAACTACTAAAATAATTCTATTGCCTATTTCCAGACCACGAATCCTCTGCCCTCTGTCTCTTGTAGGATCTTTCAGCTTGAACATCCTGCTTTCACACCTGCCTCACAACATGCTGAAGTTATGACCCTCTGCATGTGTTCGTGTGACATGCCGGGAGTTCCTGTTAATCTGCAAAGCAAACAAAGGCTCCCCATGACCAGTCCCCCAATCCCCTGTGCATGTGAGTGCCCTGCAGCACAGCTGCTGGCAAATTCTACTTGCCCATTCCTTTCTTTGAGCACTGCCAACCTTTTCCCCTGGGTGCAGGTTTTGCACTCTCCTTGTACAAACTCTTCTGAGGATTGCTCTGCATATTCCTTTCACACCCCCAACCTAAGCACACCTTGGGCACAGCAGCTGCAGACAGTCCTTTTTTAAGGAATTCCACTAAAAGGTCAGCTATGCTTGTTAAGATGTTTAAGGTGTCCGTTCTATTTAAATCAAGTCTAAAAAAAAAATTTTTTTTGAATGGAGTCTGGTAAGAGAGAACAATTCCACATAAATGAAAACCATGTGGAAATGTTCAACAGGTCAACTATGTAAAAACGTGTTATATACTGTGTTTATAGGTATTTTATTCACAGACAAGGCTGGCATTAGGGTTTTATTGATATCCTGGTGAAAAGCACATTAATCTAAGGGTTGCAACCCCCTTTTCTCTGCATTTTAATGCATACCATGAAATAGCATAGTAACATACAACTATTTTGAAACATATTACTTTGTTTTCAATATATATTACATTTTGATTGTAAATCTCTTCTGGCTTTGTATCCAGATATGTGCAGGTGACCTGTACATTTATGCCATTCCCATCCATATGCCACATGACCATTTCTGAACTTCACAACTGAGATTATAGATCAAAAATCAGAATCCTGTATTATACAGCAGGTTCATCTTCACACAAAAATATTTTACCACAACTAATTAGCCAATCTAATCCAATTAATAATACAGTGTCAGATTTCACTGCGCTTCAGAACATTCAAAATATGGCCAAAAGCAACAAGGCTAAGTCTAAATATGAAAGTCCAAAGGCAAAAAAGCTATCACATGGCAGAGACAGAGAAACTAATGGTATGATTGTGAATAAAATACGATTTAGGCATGGTGGTGTATGGAGGCCTCCTTGCTTCATTATGTGGTGGTTTTAATCACCCTGCACTCAACAGGAACAATGATGAGCTTCAGCCACCTCCTAAAAGCCCTGTGCAATCCATTTCTAGATCTGACCTGAAGCACGAACCTGAAACCAATCCACAGCTGCACAGTTCTGTAATTGTATCAAGACAGCACATTATTATTTATATTTGCCCCCAGAAATCGTGCCAGTTCTGTGCAGAGCACAGGAATCAGTCAGGAACTGCCAGGCACCAGCCTGGAATCCAAAAACACACAATTCACTTTAAACTACTGCCTTGGTAAGTGTCCTTATCCAGCTGTTCCTCGAATGCCTGGGAGGAACCAGAAGTCCTGGAGGGAATGGCTGAGCAGCTCCAGCAGGAAGTTTTTGGCTGCTGGGCTCATGGCTCAGCAATCTGCTTCCCATTCACACCTGCTCCAGCCAGAGCCTGCAGGACAGAAACAAACCTTGAGTAAGGCTGGGAGATGTAACAGCAAGGGTGATTGTAGAATACAGAAAAACATGTATGGGTTGGTCATGTCCTTTTTCTGACACTATTTAAGAAGCAACTGTGGATTTATTTTTTTTTTAAACCATTTTACATCAACAGGCAAGTATAAGATGACTAAATGCCTACAGTTAGAGCTGCTTACTTCAATGCTACACAAACACCTGAAATCCTACATGAAAACACACAAACTTTTTTAGTATTTCAAATCCCCTTCTAATGGAATCCAGTCTGGGAAGATACAATGCCCAAGATGAATGATCAGGCCGTTGTGAAACACACACACTTAAATGAATATGCCAGTGTAAGGCTCTACATAGAAATGCATTGAAAAAAGAATTTCATTGAGGGTTTCTATCCAATGTACAGGAGCATGAAATTTAAAATGCAAAAGAGATTCCAAGAGAGGACCAGAAATCAGGACACTAAACACTTTTAATACTGCCAGTGAGGAGAGGATGATATATATGGAAGGAAACACAAAGAAACTGAAGTTAGTGGAATTTTTCAGAGACAGACTAAAAACAACGTGAAACGAGGACAGAGAATGAGAAGAGTCACATAGTTGAATCGCATGCAGCAGGATTTGGTAGAGAACATATTTGCAGCAGTGTCCTGCAGACTGAAAATTCACAAGCTCACTTTCTGGGATTTGATCTGCATGAGATTTTCAAAAGCACTTAAAAGCAACTCTGCTCTTTCTGAATAAAATCTCAAAACTCACATTCCTCCTGAAAACACCCTAGCTCTTGAAATAAGCATTTGAACCACACACAATTTATTCCTTACAATTTTTCATTCAACTCAATTATGTGGGGAATGGGTGATCTGCAAGAATTTTTGGAAGCCTTATCAGAAGACATAAAAAATACAGACACTGGGAATAGGAAATCTTATAATGAAAAGCATGAAACAGAGCTCAACATCCTGACATCAAAATGGTTTCCCAAAACATCTGGCTTTCTTTTGTGGGATTTTATGTCCATAAAATAATAAATAAGCCAGGTTTAGGAGTGCCAGTTTATTAAGTATTTAAGAATGTCTTAGGCACAGCAGCTGCCTGGATCTCACAGCATGTCCACATAGACCAAATGTTCCCTGTTGGTACATTCCAATACAAGATTGACTGTGGATCGATACTAATAAACACAGGTTTAATTTTAAATGGGGTTTAAAATCCATTTCCTTCCCTTACCATTTGTTATTTATTTTTTAGCTACTGAATATTCCTGGACAGTTAACAAAAATCTTAAACATTTCATCACTTTGCAGTTCTGTTGAAGGCTTCGGATGTAGCAGTACAATATTTCTGAATTAAAGTTACTTTCCTGGAATCAAGTCAGTAAATACATACCATGTCTGTATATTTTCCTTTTGAAACTTTTATTTTAGTTCATGCCTCACAGTTTCAACTCACCAATTCCTATCATCAGCACTGAGACTGAGGGACAGTGAAAGAACAGGCTTTTAATGTCATCACTTCTGCTTCTTACTCTCTTGAATACACTTTTCTCTCTTCTAAGCCTATGAAGATAATTAAAAGACAATATTTTTCATCTGGATTTAGTTTAGAAAACGTGTAAACTCCATTTCTGAAGCTAGACCATCCTCACAACCAACTAATGAGGAGTTTGGATCCTTTGGGTAGTCATTTGGATTAGGCCACTAGGAATTTTATTGCTTTAAAGGAAATCTCAGGGTAGCAGAAGGAGCATTGAATTGTTAATAAAGCTGGCTTTAGAGTATCATTGCAGATCAGGTGCAGCATGGAGGAGGGAAGGAAGTTAACCCCAGAGCTGTGAGTGCTCTTTGCTCAGAGCCAACAGCTGGACACAGTTCCCACAGTCTGCTCATCAGGCTGGGCAGGCACTGGAAGTCAGAGTCCCTTACAGTGCCTGTATTGTGACAACTGACTGTTTCCAGAAGTGAGGAAGCCATGGAAGAGAAAACCCTTCCAGAACAGCTGCATGTGACCACTGTACTGACTGAAAGAGGATGAGACCCGTTCTCTGCGCACCACACATAAAAAGACATATAAAATCCATAGTATCTTGATATTTGCAAAATATGCAAATCTCATCAAATATTCCAGTGTGTCCTGGTTAGAGTAGCCAGGACCAGTTTGTCACTGGGTGGGTGTGTTTTCTAAACCCTCTATGTCATTTTTCTCATGAACTGCTCTCCATGGACCATGTGCAGCAGCTGCCCAGGGCACACCTGACCCCTCAGGCTACAAGCTGGATGTTCAGGAACTTCTGTGGGATAAGGAAGTATTCCTGTCTTCACACCTATGACTCCGAGGTGGTAACTCCCCTCTGAGGAGCCATTAGTGCCTTCACACCCACCTGAGGGGTCATGTCTGCTCATGGGCCATCAGGGATGCCAAAAATATGTCATTGTTCACCTCAGAGAGTAAATCACCCACTGTGAAACTCCCCACCCTGGGGGAGGGACTGGGTGTTCCCATCTGAGCCCAAGCAGAGATAAGCTTGGGGTTTTGGGACTGGGACCACTGGTCAGATCCAGAGGAGAACTAGAACCTCAACAGGACTGTGACTGCCACTCTTGACCAGACTGACCACCCTCTTCACCATCAGGTTTCTTCTTTCTTTTTACTTTTTGCTCAGGGGGCCCACATGGTGCTCAGCACAGGGGTTGGTGAGCTCCATTCTGTTCGTGCCCCACGGTGCTGGGCTGCACATCTGTTTGTGTGGGTCAAATGGATTTTTTCTTCTGTATCAGTGTCTTTATTGTGATCTTTTTATTAAATTGTTATTCTGACTTGCAATCCCCTTCTGAGTTGGATTCATTTCTCCTGCTGGTTTAACTTTAAACCAACACACAGTGTCATTGACTAGCCCCACTCAAAATGAGGAACAAGAATGCATGAAGGTGGGGCTCCTTTTGGAGACCCAAACAACCTCTTGAAAAGGTGATACCTGCCTTGTGCTCGTGGCAAGACTGAATCCAAGCCAGTGCCATGACTTGGAGCAGCATGCTGCAGCACAGATTCTAGGATATGGCACAGGAATGGAATTCTTTTGTCTGGCACTTTTGCTATGATATAAACAGGACAATTAATACAGTTCAAGGCAAAAAGAAAGAAGTTTTCATATATAAAACATTTTAATCATCTGGATTTTTTTTAAAAAAATAATGGTATAATCCAAAACACAGCCTGCATCAAAACTAAGTTAATTAAAAGGAATATTCCTTTTCCTCCAAGACTGATTTAGGTTTGAAAAAGACTTCAAGATCATCAAACCCAACTGCTAACCTAACACAGGCAAGTCCATCACTAAATCAGGTCCCCAAGTGCCACACCTACATGTCTTTTAACACCTCCAGGGACAGTGACTCGACCCCTTCCCTGGGCAGCCTGTTCCAGTGCTTGACTACCCTTCCATTGAAGAATTTTTTCCCAGTATCCAACCTAAACCTCCCCTGGCATAACTTGAGACCATTTCCTCTTGTCCTATCACTTGTTTACTTCTGAGAAGAGACTGCTTTGCTGCAACCTCCTTTCAGGCAGTTGTAGAGAGCTGTAAGACCCACCCTGAGCCTCCTTTTATCCAGGTGTTAGCCCAGCTCCTTCAGCTGCTCCTCATCAGGTTTATGATCCAGACCCTTCATCAGCTTCGTTGCCCTTCTCTGGAAATGCTCCAGCACGTCAACGTCTTCCTTGTATTGAGAAACCCAGAAGTGTTCACAGTCCTGGAGGTGCAGTCCCTGCCCTGGTCCTGCTGGCCACACTATTGCCCTCTTGGCCACCTACACACACTGCTGGCTCTGCTGACCATCACCCCCAGGTCCTTTTCCCAGGCAGCTTTCCAGACACTTCCCAAAGCCTGTAGCACTGCTTGGGGTTCTTACAACCCACGTGCAGGACTCAGCACTTGGCCTGGTTGACCTTCAAACAATTGGCCTCAGCCCACAGATCCAGCCAGGCCAGATCAAGTTGTGTTAAGTTCACATCATACATGCTCAGCAAGCCATTATTTCACCAAAGGAAGGTTTCCAGCTACACACCTCAACCCTCCTCACCACAAACACCTATGTGCTCCAGACCAGCCTATGATTTACTTCCTTTTCTTATTTTAGACAAAGTGAGGTTGATTTAAGCATTTGAATGGTAGGTTTTTGCTAAGCAAGTCCATTTGGTCTGAAGCAGTTTAGACAGCATTCAGCACTTAGCTCCACTCACAAGACTAAATTGTTGCTAATCTCTGATAGGAGGGGGGAAAAAGAGGGGGGAAGAAAAAGAGAAAAAAATTTTTTTTCTGTGAAAAGGTTACGGATTATTTATTTCACTGACACGCAGAATACAAAAGACTATGACCTAAAGCATTAGACAATTGCACTTGTGAATCTTGATAAGACATAATTCAGGTAACAGAAATCTTTGGGAATGAAAGCCTGTCTGCACTGGTTAAGTCATCAGATGCAAAGTGTTAGAATTGCCAGTCTTGTTTCCCTGTTCAATCTCTTGTCGAGGAAGTCCCCAAGGCACCCTTTAATTGTGTTTATACAGCAAAGCAATGATATATCACATGTGGCAGTACCAAAATATTTTCATGCTGATTATACAGGTTTGCAGAACTCTGATTAAGGTACTTTCCCTGTTTTAACTTTACAGATTGACTTCCAAATTTAAACTTGAATTTATAACTGAATGCTTGCAAAATTTGCCCTTACACAATTTAAAAGTATTAGCAAAAATTTACACCTGATTCGGTTAATTTAATTTGCATTTCTTTTACATGATATGAGATACCAATAAGATCCCAATGTTTAGTGTGCATTTCTTGCACATCCCTTCCCAAAGAAAAGCAAGTCTGTTCCCCTGGTGATCACCCATTCAGGCAGCAGGGTACACAAGATTAACTGCAAGCCTGTGCAGACACTTAATTCCAAGTATCTCTTTAGAAATGCAGATTGCAATAGTTTTCTACTTTACTCACTTGTCATAATGCTGCACAGTTTCTAAGCACAAATGATACCAATAGTATCAGCTTTGCAGTTACAGTTTCACTTGTAAACTATCACATGAAGAAAACCTTCTTTTTATTCTCCTTTTCTTTTTTTTTTTTTTTTTTNTTTTTTTTTAAAAAAGCCTGACAGATGTTTAAGGTTTGGGATGTTTGTTTTGGGTTTTGTTTTGGCTTCTTAATAATTGTATAATTCGGCTTTGTTCAGAAGAGTCCTGGGTGTGGCCAAGAAAACCCCTCTAATGGTCTCCACTGCAAATGGAAAGGCAAATATTTCAGACTGAAAGCTAAAACATTCACATCATCTTATAAGTGTCTTTGGAGGGAACACCAATTAAAATGTGGTTTGTGTCACTGGAGTAGGATGAGCCACACTGGAAGCAAACCCAGATTAAATAAATAAATAAAATTTTAAAAATAATTATTTCCCTATAAATACTGGAGTTAGACTTTATCTGACAGCACTGCCATATCAAAAATGAGAGGATGACCAAACTGCAGCCCCCTGCCACAGAACTAGTCTGAAGAAAAACAATTTATTGGGTTTAACTCCCATAAACAGACTCTGTATACAGCAATAGGAAACACTGATTATTAAAAACAAGGAAAAGGCATCCCAAGCCTCAAAAGTGGAAATAATAATAATACATCCCTCAAAAAATAATCTCAGGTTTTGTTTGTGAAGTTGCAGCTAACAGAGCCCTGTAAAATATTGTCCATCTCTATTTTACTCACAAAGACGTCCCCACTCATATATGAGCTGCATGTGTAGATGTTTATAGATCCCCTAACAATGAAGACTGCACAAGTGGACTGAGGCTCCAACAGTGTTAAGGGGTTGTTTCATCTATTTAATGTATTATTTAATTTATTCTTGGGTAATAATGGGAGTCACCCTAGATTTCCTTACATTTAGCATGTATAATAACTATATATATAAGGGTACAGTTGTTCAGCAGATAAAAGCAAGTGAAAGTCACTCAAGTATGTTCCCATGAACTGCACCGACTTTGCAATCACATACAGAGGCAGGAGTAGGACCTCCAATAAACTGCAGGGGGGGTTCACTTCAAAAATCCATTCTTTTCAGTAACATTTCTGGAGACCAAACAATCAGCCAACATGACCAAATGATCCCATGCAGCCAGTGCACAGTGCTCCAAACCTGCCATGAGCGTCACACACCACACACTCAACACGATGAGCCGAAAGCCAGTGGCGGCTCATCCCAGCTGGTCTGCACTGCTGCCAACACGCCCTGAAGTGACATGTCCTTGTTTGCATGCACACCCTGTGCCCATGCTGCTTTCACACTGTGACAGAACATATTGGAGTCTTTGGACAATTTTTCAAAAGCTGTTTAATAAAAGCAAATGAGCCAGTGACTTTTTGAAAAAGAAACAGCACTCAGCACCCAATTTCTATTACGTTCCAAAGGAATTTAAGAGCTCAGCACCCTGAAGGACTGTAATGTAGGTTAGCCACATACCATTTATCAAAACACCAACTATCTGATCCCAACTTGTGCAAAAAAAAAAAAAAAAAAAAAAAAAAAAAAAAGGGGCCCCGG